>VXCM01004636.1:41718-59086 GCA_014773175.1 Lucifuga dentata | reverse complement strand
GGGGGGGGGTGTCTTAACACCTGCAACAAACAATCATTCTATCTTCCATATTATTTTCTTTTGCTTCCTTCTTTTTTTAATGCATCACCTTCATGTGGATATCCATTTATGAAAGAAGGAAATCCTGTCTAGTGTGTGGTCTTGCACTCTTTCTGGTGTCACTTCTTGTGTGATTTTTTTTTTTTTTTTTTTTTTTTTTTTTTGAGTGAAAGTAGTTTGGAGACCAGACTCACTGGGGATTCCTCCTGGCAAAAGATCTTGTAATTTGTGATCATATATCTAACAAACCACAACTTCAAGAGACACAATTAGAGCTCAGTGCAGCTCTGCCTCATAAATGTCTTCTATAATAACTGTATTGCATTAAAGTTTCCACCAAAGATTTGCTGTAAGTATGATAAATTGCAAGAATGCTGTGTTACATGTTCACCACATGTCACCAAGACAACTGCTTGCTGTTGCAATCTCAGAGGCTAAGTTGGTCGGTTGCCAGGTCACTTCTACAGCCATATGGTGTCCCTACACTTTATGTGCTTTTCCTTGTAGTGCTGTTTCTCATGACTGCTTCATCTCCTACAGAGAGAACAAAGAAAACTAGAAGTAGCAGATGGCATTCATTGCTAAAAGAATGCAATTGTACAATAAATATTGTAATCCTGCAATCTTATTAAATGCTATTCTTTTAAATTAATGATAAAATCTAATTACAGAGGCAGATGTATTTACCTGCATATGGTTATGTCTTTAGAATGGATATGTTTGATGTTGATTGTGATAATGTAGCATTAGTAATAATAATCATCATCAATTGTATGGTAGAATGTAAAAATGTCAAGCAGCTTCATAGCTTTGCATTTTGAAGTAGTAACTGGACTGAAAATGTCAGTCAGCCTTGCCAGGTTGCATGTGAGATTGCTGCAGTGTTGAACACCATGCACTGACGCATGCCTACTTGGACTAGAGAACATTGATTTTTTTTTTTTTTTTTTNTTTTTTTTTTTTTTTTTTTCTTAGATAACAAGGCTTGACCGACTTGGGTGTTTGCCTGAGTTCGATTGCTTCCTTTCTCTGCTGGTTGTCTGTGCAGTGCAGTTCTCAGACTTAGACATCAAAACTTTAAATGTCTTCTTGAAGCTCTGGATGTCTTCAGAGAGAGAGAACACCCCCCCCCCCNAAAAAAAAAAAAAAAAAAGAGACTGATGTCATTCAGTACAGGTCGTAAAACAGGTTGATTAAACCCAAATTGTCTATTAATAAAGTATAACCTGAGTAAGAGAAACTGGACCACAGTGTGAAAATAGATTCTGAGTATGATTTCTAATTGAGTAGGTGTTAAACTTTTACAAAAAAAAAATGGGATTTTTGTCTTTTTTTTTTTTTTTTTTNTTTTTTTTTTTTTTTTTTTGGCAGGTAAATATTCATAAATGATTGGGATGATGACAGCTGGGAATATTCTTCATCATTTAACATCTTGCACCAGCCACCTTTCAGCGTTTGATGAATGTTGTTTTGTTTGTGAAGCATATTTAGATGGTCTTCTTGTGTGTTCCAAGACCTGGGCCAATGACTTCGAACATTTGCCATGCCGTGTTCCGCCGCCTGACCAATGCAAACATCACTATTAACCTGTCAAAATGTAAATTTGGCCAGGCGACAGTCACTTAGCTTGGTGAAGTGTTCAGTTGTGGTCAGATCCACCCTGTCCAAGCTAAAATAGAGGTTATTCTGTCATTTCCCAACTACTCAAACTGAATTGTGCTGTTATCGTTATCTTTTCAGCAGTCACAGCACCTTGGATTGACTTATTCAGTCCAAGGTGTGAAAATAAATAAGGAAATACCATCGTAAAGCCTCTTTCAAGTTAAACACTAAAAGATGCTGGTAACAGGCATTTATGAACATGGCTATCCTTATTGACACATTAAGTCTTGCACTAAGCTTTATGAATCCTGCCTGGATCTCTTATCTCTCTTATCTTCATGTCAGTCTCTTAAAATGCAGAGCTCAAAGCAGGCAGTTTGTTGTAACATGTCAATTTTGCTTTGACACCAGTTGAAGCAGTATAAAACATGGCTCTTACACATGAAGCAGCTCATTAACATGCCATTCTCCATCAGCTTTTACCTGAGACACCTACCTGAGGCCTAACAATGTCGTGTCCATAACGGGATGACCGTGCACTAATAAACAAACTTTATGAATGAGCTTCAGGGAGCTCATTTGGCATGATTTTATATGAATTACCTCCAAAGTTTGTTGAGTTAAATGTAAAACAAAATGTTTTTTAGAGTTTTCTAAAATTAAGTGTCATATCCTTAAACAAGATAGTACAAGAAGACTAAGATCACTAAGATCACTAAGACTAAGGTCACTAAGATGAAGAAAACAATGACACGAGTCTAAATCTACAAAAAAAAAAAAAAAAAAAAAAAGCAAATTATTTTTATGCTATCTTGTAATTTGCATTAAAGACATGGTTGAAATAATTTCCCCACATTGTTAGAATTTTCCACTTGTAAGAAAAAGTAAGACTTTCAGGGCTTTATAGTAGAAAATAAACTTGATAAGACTGAGATTTTTGCAGTGAAGTCCCCATTAACGGTATTCAAATAAGCAGACGGAAACATATTTGGCTTTACCTCTGTTTCTAAGACAAATTTTTGAGCTTTTTTTTTTGATAATTTTTAAGCTTTTGTGGGCAATATTCTTTGTTTTGGAGTCTTGTGTGACAGGTTCCATGAATGAAAATAAGAGTGAGATACACAGTAACATGTCATGCATTTTTTTTTTTTTTTTTNTTTTTTTTTTTTTTTTTTGCCTCTGAAATTTGCATAAATACATTACGGTTCCTCAGTAATGAAACAGAGATCTCAGCAGCATCCAATGGGTTGCTTGATACCAGTAGCAGTGTGTCATCCATCTGTTTCCCAGGTTTGTTCAACAGTGAAACCCACTGCCAGCTTCTGCAGGCTGGATGTAGGCCGTTATGAATAATAGAAAGCCCTGTGAGTTGGGACTTCATGTACCAACAACAATAGCAGAGTCGACATCATGCCATTACACATTAATGAACATCAGGTCTTATAACACGCTCTTCTGCGTCAAAATCTCTAATTTATTTTACTTGATTTTTTTTTTTTTTTTTTTTTTTTTTAAAGAGTTCTTGACATCCGCCACCTCTGTGGAAATTTTTGTTTTTGATTTGACTGGACACTTCTATCAGAGAATAATTGATATAATCTGTTTCTGTATGAAAGTGAAAGTGTGAAGGTTTATAAAGAGGACCACCATAAAGATTTAATAATGTTAGAATTAGCCTTGAAAATGATTTAAACAGGAGTTATTATCTCTAAGCCTAATTAGGTGACCTTAAAAAAAAAACATGTAGAAGCTGTAGTTGGAAGTTTAAGTCATTTTAGGCTTATCAAGAAATGTATTCTATAATTGCATTGTCCAATAAGAATTTTATTACCTTTTGTATCATATTAGTTAATGTTAAGTTGACTGTAAAAGGAGCTATCTAAAGGGGATTTATTAAGCCGTGGAATCTGGTCTCCTTCACTGCAAAGTGCCACGATGGCTCTGTACAAAAATGCCAGAACAATTTCAGATAGAGGTGCGCGACATTTGGCATCTGCCAGGTGAGACTGGGCAATGCTGGAAGTCACACATAATATACACAAACCCATGAGATTATGATGAGCAAAATGGTGAGCAAGAATCAGTTTCCTCACACAACAGCGTCTCTTACAGTGCCTTTTAGCCGTCTGTTTATCTCGTCTGTGGCGTGGACGGACAGCAGCTCTCTAATTTCCTCATCACATCAATTTCCAGCCATTTCATTGTCCATAAAATATGTGTTCAGTTCAAATCTGCAGGTTCAAAATGAGCTAGGTGCAGAATTTAAAGCAGCACTTCCTAGTCTCATGTGATTGGCCATACACTACACACAAAAATATCAAATGTCAGAGCACCATAATTTTGTGCGTGTCTTTGCTGGCAATATGACTCCATTTATTCACACTTTTGC
Source organism: Lucifuga dentata (assembly GCA_014773175.1). NCBI lineage: Eukaryota > Metazoa > Chordata > Actinopteri > Ophidiiformes > Bythitidae > Lucifuga > Lucifuga dentata. The sequence continues at coordinate 55,056 of VXCM01004636.1, read as the reverse complement.
CATGACTAAAATATTACTAGATCCAACCAGGTAATTATTACCAGTGCAACTTTTATGAAAGAGTGACTTGGGGTCTTTTTCAAACATAAGGCTTAAGTGTTGAATTGCCAACAAATTAACTGCATGTGGTGCATGTCTGAAAGGGGCTTTATGCTTGATACTGTTATTTCCCTCATTTTTTTTAGTGCAATATAGCAGGAAGTATGTGTTTTATCAATGTCGGCGTTGCCTATAGAAATTCATCCAGTTACACTAACCATCTTGAAATGCCCTAAAACCTTCATTATTGCTTAGTCCTTTAATTCTGTGACATGCTGATGTCATCATGAAACACTTTTAACTGTCTATCATCCTATGAACCGGGTCAAACACAGCCATCAGATACATGACTGCAAATGTTTGGCCAGCATGTGTGTTTCAGATGTCATTAAAAAGACAATACCTAAAACAGCCTGTTTTCATTCAATGCACTCATCAGTGCTGCAGCAAGGGAGAGTAGAAGTGGGTCACTGTGTTTTTTTCCACATTAAAATAGTACCCTTAAGTGAAAAAAAGAACACAGAGATATAATATGTCTCTTTTTATAGCCAGTCCTGTTTTACTTCTTCATTACTGCAAGTCTAATCATCTAATATTTACTTCTGTTTTGCCAGTTACTGCACTTGAAGATTTTTTTATTTTCTTCCACAAATAGAAGCCTTTCACATAATGGTTTAGAATTACTATTTTCCTTCATGTTTAGAGAGAGACAACTGTAGCTGTGTGTGTGTGTGTGTGTGTGTGTGTGTGTGTGTGTGTGTGTGTGTGTGTGTGTGTGTGGAACAACATTTGCTGTGTGTATGAGAGGTATACATGCAAAAGTAATAAATGTGTGTGCTGTAACTGGATATGATAGACATGTCGCATTGGAACTGAGTCAGTGTACTTTTCCTGTGTTTTACCAGGTTCAACACTGAACAAAATCACCAGTTACTTTTTTAAAGAATTCTCCTGAGTGTTACAGGGACTGTTTAATGGACAACAAACCAAACATATCCCAACATTCTCCATTCAGGTTTTTATGGCTGTAAGGTATGTTATTTTTCCTTCAGCTTTCCATCTGGAAATGTATTTATAGCAGCATAGTACCTGTATTTCTTATGCTGGGCTGAATCATTTTCCTCTGACATCTTGCCTGAACTGGCACTGAATGACATGTTAAAGTGAGCACCATAAACATTGGTGGAATCTCTGGTTTATTCCACGAACAAATGAATTCTGTGTCGCTAGGTTGCAATTGAATCAAACTTTTTTTTTTTTTTTTTTNTTTTTTTTTTTTTTTTTTTTAATCAGAATAAATCTAATCTGGCCTGTCTGTCAAGCAAGCAGAGTAAGCAACTGATTTGTTGATTGTTTTCATTTCTTCATCAGGGAAATTACAAGAGTAGCTGTGCTTCAAATTGGCAGTTGACAGGTGTGTGAACGTAAAATGTGAGAAAAAAAATCTGATTTATGAGGGTTCTGATGTAAAAATAAACAAACTTCAAGATTTATATAAATATATATATATATATAGCATTCCATCAATTGGAATGCTACTATATATATTATGAATTATGAATGAAATAATGAAATGTGAATTAAATATATATATATATATATCTCCTACCTTCCAGACCACCATTGGTTTCAGTTCATTCTGCTATTAAAATCAACTTGTTGATACTTGAAATGTTCTTGGAATAGGTAATCCATCATCATGAACAAGACGTATATTCAGGTTTTGTTTTTTTGTGTTTTTGAAGTTTCATAATTTTAGCGTTTCAGCGCAGTATAAAAAGCGCAGAGTGAATGTATGTCTCCACCAGGGAATATAGTCCCAAAAGAAGAACTGTGTTTATTGAAAAATTTAAATGACTGTGGCTTCATAAGGTTGTGTAACTATTAGCAGGTGAAACCTGATGGTGTAGGTGGCGTAAGAGTATATTATATATATTATATATATGTCGCTTGAATATTTGATTTTGAAAGATTAAGAGATTTTGCAAAATATCAGGAAAGCTGAAATGTGGTNCTTGAATATTTGATTTTGAAAGATTAAGAGATTTTGCAAAATATCAGGAAAGCTGAAATGTGGTTTAATCCTTTGGGAAATGATTGTCAGTAATGTAACATGTTAGGCTCAAACATGTAAAATGGCTGGCATGGTCCTTTAAACTTCCATGATGGTTTGATGGTTTCATCTCAGCTTGATTCTGAAATGGGCCACTGGTGAAATTATGTATATCTGTGCAGATTTGGAGGATTTGGAAATGTAGAAGCATGTTTTATCACGACATCATGCTTCTTCAGTGTATATTAAAGTCACAATGTACAGTCAATCAGTCAATCAGAGCTTTATTGTCAAACCATCCATATAGAAGTACACAGGCAGGATGAAATGCTGTTTCTCCAGGACCTCCTCATGCTACATTTAACACAGTGCACATAGACAAGAAATGCAGTAACAAGACAAAGAGCAGACAGAAAAGTGCAAAAGAACACATTTACTTGTGAAATAAGAGTAAAGTCTGTGCAAATAGTTCACAGTTCCAGTTACAGCTAGGATTCCTGCTGTTTTCTGCCATGCTTTGAAGCTCCATAGGTTGCCATATATGTACAATATATTGCTTCATGTGGGGGAATTTTGCCATGAAAGAAATAATCATCTCCAGCAGTGCTGTGCTGTTCAGGAACCACCTGGAGGCATTTGCTCTGAGTGACTCACGCCTGCATGACCAGAGTTTACATGATTTCTTTTCCTCAGGCACTTTCACACCGTTTCTGGTGTTACGTGGTCAGCAGAGCTCAGAATAGGTCATGTGATGGCAACAAGGAGGCACCATCTGTCAGGTGTTTGTGCAACGCCCTTCTTGAGGTTCATTTCCTTTGATGTGTTACATTCTGCTGCATTTGAACTCTTCTGCAAAGCCACAGTTAAAGGACCATACCAGTGACTGTGCAGGTGTAAGCCCAATATATATAAGCATGCATGTTACATTGCTGACAGTTAATTTAGAAAATATAAAACTGTATTTTAGTTTTCTTGTTATTTTTTTTGTTTGTTTGTTTGTTTTTTCAAAACCTCTAATCTTTCAAAACCACATGTTCAGGTCATGCACCCAGCTTAAAATTCAGTGTTTCATCTTCTAACACTTACTGACAATTGCAGAAGGCATGGTCATTTTAATTTCTTGGAAAAAGTTGTCCTGGGACGATATTTCCTGGCAGAGAAATACACTGTCTTCCTTGCAGCTCAGTGTTGGCTCAGTTAAAAAAAAAGCTACTTCTGCAAAAAAAAAAAAAAAAAAAAAAAAAAAAAGAAAACCTCATAGTCATGTTGTTCACAATGAAGCATTATCTATCCCAAGAATGTTTCAAGTATCAACAAGTTGATCTTAATAGTGTACCAGAATGAGAAAACAATGGTGGTTTAGAAGATAGTATTTTTTTTTTTTTTTTANTTTTTTTTTTTTTTTTTAATTCACTGTTCCAGTAGTATGATTGTCAGTAAACTTACATGGATGAAAATTGAATATATTAGCCCCAAACATGAAAAATGTGTGGTATGGCCCTTTAAGTCATTCCATCTATCCATTTTCAAAACCTGTTTATTCCAAAAATAATCCAACAATGCATAGATGTTTCTGCATCAAAGACATGCAAAGATATGTTGACAGCTCATTCATGCATAAAGACTCGCCAATCCTCCTCTGTCAGATTTGTAATTTCTCTTCTTTGCTGTCATTGCTGTCACTCCAGTTACTTTCTTCATGAAAGATGGATTCAAGGGTATCAGGCACACAATGCAAAAATTCGCTATGCACTTAAAGGACAATATCTATGATTTTGTATGTTTGACCACGTTACATTGCTGACAACTATTTTCCAAAAATACATTACTTATAAGTGAATTTGATGATTTTTTTTCTTCCCTCCACACTGCCATTTTTTTTCAGTTCATTCCAGCACAAAATCAACTTGTAGAGACTTGAAATGTGCTTGAGATAGCGTATGTAATCCAGCTCAGAAAACACAATGTTTAAGACATTATATTGTAGAAGAAACTTTATCTAACAACATGGAGCTACATGGAAGACAATGTATGTCTCCTCCTGTGAGTATAGTCTCAGAAGAACACAACTTTTGCTGAGAAATTAAAATGATTGTCCCTTCTACATGTGAACATACGTAAAAAAAAATGTGTTGTAACATGGGTGTATCACCTGAACATTTGATTTTGAAAGATTAGGAGATATGGCAAAATTAAACAAAAATACAGTTTTATGTTTTGAAAACTGTCAGGAACGTAATGTGTATGCAGGTAATATTTATTGGGCTTAACCATGCAAAATCACCAGTATGGTCCTTTAAGACAATATTTTGAAAATGGAAATGAAATCTCAGTCACCTTGGCGGGAAAAAAAAAAAATCCAAATACTCTTTAATAATAAGTTTTACAGTTAAACACATAAATGAGGATTAGGTATCAGGGGTTTCTGATTTTACAAATTAATGCTAAAACATGCAACATGCTTCATCCAGCTAGATATGATATGATTGATTATGATCTGCATGCTAATATGCACAAAATGTGTTCATTTCCTTCCTTTTTAGGGCAATCACTTTTATGTTACAGTGTAAGTTATATAATGATAGCTCAAAAATCTGAATGAGTAATCATTTTACCCACATTTACAGAATTCTTGCTGAGTGCCGGAGCAAAAAAAAAAAAAAAAANAAAAAAAAAAAAAAAAAATGCAACTTTGTTAGTTTAATGCTCATTGCTCAATGTCATCACAGGCTCTGAAAACATTCTTGGGTATAATAAATAACTTAGAAGTCATATTTGACTATTCAGGACAGTTGAACTCAGCGAGGGCATTTTAAAAGAACGCTCACAGCAGAGAGCAAGAACACTCAGAACAATCTGTACTGGAAATATTATCTATCAATAACATGCTACAAAGGAGCCAAAGACAAATCTGTTGAAAAAACTTTGGGAAATTAGTGGGGAGGTTAACAATGATAAATGGCAGTTGAGACAAAGACATCTGAATTGGTCATACCAGTGGTTTTGCAAATTAGAGCCCAAGATATGCAACTTGTGTACATGTTACATTATTGACAGCCATTTTCCAAAACATACTACTGGAAGTGAATGTTAGAACTGTATTTCCTGCCTTCCAGACTGCCATTGGTTTCAGTTCATTCCAGTACGCTATTCATATCAATTTCTGGAGACCTGAACCTTGCTTGAAATACATAATCATCACAGCAAACAAAATTTATATCACAGTTTTTTTGCAAGTCAAACATGGAGATGCACAGAAGAAAACAAATGTCTCCTCCAGGAAATATAGTCCCAGGGGAAGATAGCTTTTAGTGAGAAATTAAAAATACATTTGGAATACATGTTGTTTATATATATATAATTAGATATTTCTACAATTAACAATACAAACCAAACAGATGATATGAAAAAAAAAAAAAAAAACACAGACAAACAGAAAGACAGAAACCATCCAATCACTCATAGTCCGACCCCCACCTAACCCCCCCAACTGCAATGACAAAAAGAAAAAGGAAAAACAAATAATTTGCTCTGCATCCCCTCCCTTTCTTGAAGCCTCCATTTCAGAAAATATTGGGGAGGTAGTCCAGGAAGGGCCTCCATACGCTCAAGAACTTCTGATTTTTGCCTTTAAGTGTGGACATACTTGTTAGCAGGGGAAACATTGAATTGTTGGTGGGTGTATCACCTGAACATTTGATTTTGAAAGATTAGGCATTTGGCAAAATAAGAAGAAAACTAAAATATGGTTTTATATTTTGGAAAATGCTTGGCAGTAATGTAATACAGGTAGCATTTTTTGGGCTCAAACATGCAAAACCACTTGTATGGTCCTTTAAAACCAGCATATCCTCTCAAGGGCTCAAGTTTAAAATATTCAGCAATTCACTTCAACAAAGTTTGCTTTTGCTGTTGCTTGCCTATCTTGCAAATATTCAGATAAATGGCTACTTTCTCCCCTAAATAAAACCAATCTATATCTGTCAGCAAAATCTATGATAGTCTGGACTATTTTTTTTACATTTCTGTGAGGGTTCCACAAAGCCACAGCCTCTATGGGTGGTTAAGAGCACATACACCATTGCACAACAGCCTTTTATTGCACACTCCATTTTCCACGGTGAATGGAAGACCTCAAGGGCAGCTACACTGTGCATTTGATTCAACTATGGCAGACAGTCTGGCTCGTTTAGGCTCATTTATATGCTCTCTTATAGTCAGCAGATGCCTAATTGCGGTTAAAGGAATTATAGATGAATAAACTAAGCCTTGAGGGAGATCATACATCTCTGGACTGGGATTAGGCTTGAAGGGCTAGCCGGTTGGATCTCTGGAAGTGGTCGCTGATGTACTGTATATTTAATTCAGGAGCCATCCCGTACGTTTGTGGAATGCAGCAGAGAAGAAGATAAAAAGGGTTTTTGGGTATTCGCTGCTGGTTTATTTCACTCCAGAGGTCAAGTTTAGGTTCCCGAGTCTCGTCATCGGCTGGTCTGACATATGCTTGTTTTTGCACCAAAGGAATGAGTTGAGAAAAAANCACAGGAGAATATGGGAACGATAGCAACAGAACCAGGCTGGACATCACCCCACCCACCCCACACCACGAACATGCACAAATTCTGAAGATAAACCAAAATTGATCTATTTTGAGAGCTCACATAATTAAAAGACCAAACAAACCTTCAGTCCTTATTCGCTTTGAGCTATTTAAAGGACCACACCTGTGATTTTGCATGATTAAGCCCAATAAATGCCCACATGCATTTTATGTTACAGACAACTAATTTCCAAAACATAAAACCATACATCAGTTTTCCTGTTATTTTGCCAAATCCCATAATCATTCAAAATCAAACTTTCAGATGATGCACCCACCTTAAAATTCAACATTTCATCTGCTAACATGTATGTCCAAATGTACAAGGTGTGATCATTCGGGTGTTAGGTGATTTTTGGTTTCATTTATGTCTGATAGAAGCTGCATTTGGATACCATAATACAGTTGAATGCAACAAATACAGATGAATGTGGGTGTGAGATTTTAAAATGCTGTAGTTGTCAGTAGGATTATGTTGTTTCTTGGGATTTTCAGAATACAAAAATGTGCCACGGCGAAAAAAAATAACTAAAAAAATAAAAAAGGTTTGGGAAACAATGCTGTATACTGATTATCCAGTGTAGCATCATGAGGGGGCGGAGCTTATCCCAGCATCCCCACAAGGCTGACACTTAGAGAAAAACTCATTCACACCTATGGGCAAGCTTGCAATTCATCTAACTTTAGTCTTTAGACTTTTGGAGGAAATTGGAGCACCAAAAAAAAAAAAAAAAAAAAACTGTCTGGTTTTTTGAGTGTTTTAACAACTTGACAACTGTGTCTTTGGTTACCATGTTGCAAGGTAGTTGCGGTTAAAAAAGAAAAAGTGTATGTAAAACTGCACTGAGAACAAGAAGAATTCATCAATATCACTTAGCCCTTAATCACAAAATATTTAAAGGTGTTCCCAACCCTCTCTAAAATGCTTGTTATTGCTGTTACTCAAACATACAGTAATGTAAAGTGTAGCAGTTAATGTATATATATATATATATACAGAGAGAGAGAGAGAGAGAGAGAGAGAGAGAGAGAGAGAGAGAGAGANTAGATAGATAGATAGATAGATAGATAGATAGATAGATAGATAGATAGATAGATAGATAAAAGGTTAAGACCAAGGGCAATTTGGCAGTGTGGACCACAATAAATTTAAACCAAGTAGAGAACAGCTTTGAATATTAACAGCAACAATATGCTATCATATTTTACTACATAATTACACTTCAAAGCTGCACAGGTAGCGGCTGAGTCTGTTGCCACAGGGGATGTGCCACAGCCATTATGTGGCATGATTATTTTTATGATGCATCTGAAACTTAAGCACATCAGATTTAATAGGCTTTAAGATTTATACACACAGAATTAGGACCAACTTTCCTCAAATTTAATCCCCAATTCACACCAATGCCAAGGCTGCAGCCATCAGCTGGCGGGGCAGGAAAATACCCAGAAGCAGAATGAAAAATATCCTCGCATTTACCAATTCATCAAAATTTGGATGATACATTTCTGGAAACAAATAACAAAGAGAGGCCAACTGTGTTACAGATTTTTCATTTTTAGTTTTGTGGGCACTGAAGCTCAGTTTTCATTCTTTGTATCCTGTGGAAATCATTACAGCTATTTTAATCGTCTTTTTTTTTTTCTACTTTGAAACCTTTGCACAGTTATAGTATGCATGAGTTTTATGAGATATTTTTCCATCTAAGGTTGGTGTAAGGTATACGGATGATAGAATAAGTGGGCTAGAAAGACAATTTTGGCTATTCGTGTCTCACCAACAAGCTATTCTCTGTATCCTGCCTTTCCTTCCATGAATTTGATGTTGTTCCAGGCTGTAGTAAGTCATTTGGGTAGGGTCTTTCTCAATGAAAATACTTTAAGACAAACTTATGATGAAGGGCTTCATTATTATTTTAATCTACAGTTATTGGGCTTGGCCTCATTTTTAGAAATAATATTTGATAATTGAATTTATTTTTAGGGTTGAAAGAATGGTATAAGTGAACACCATGCGGTCTCCAACACAAACCTTTCAGTAAGAAGCTGCTGCCCCACTATGCTTGTCTCAGCATTTTTTTTATGACAGATAGTGCCAGGTAGCAAAAAAAAAAAAAAAAAAAAAAAAAAAAGAAGCAAAATAGGTCAATATAGGTCAATGTCTTTTCAGAAAAATAAAAAGGAACTTACAGTTGGGCATCAAATAATAATGATTTGACATAACAGTGATTTACATTTAAAGTGCAAAATTACTTTCTTCAAATGCTGTAGGCAATTCAGTGTAATGATATTGCCCCGATTCCCGTGTTACGTCTCTCAGAAATGGTTCTCCTCTTCTTAGAATTGCTATTTAGACCTTTAGTGTTGGTGTTCTTTCAAAGGAAAGAAAAAAAATAAATCATGATTAATTTATTAATTTTGATTAATTTATTTAAGGAACAATACAAATTATAGGTAATATTAAAACCCCTTGTTTCAGGATGTTTGGTGAGGATAAACAGTGTGATTATGGAAAAAAAAATGGTTTTGTGGCAACGCATTCTGTTCATGTGGGTGGTGTGCTTATGGTTTGCCAAACAATCTTACACTTCACTGGAAGTGAGAGTAAGAATCTTGATCAGCAGATTTAAAAGCAACTGTCAGACAGGATTTTGTTTTAAATCCAAGATTTTTTGTATATTACCTGATTTATTAGTATTTAGTAAATTATTATATTAGTGCTATGTTAGATTTTGCTGTTCATCAGGGTTCCTGCTGATCAAACGAGAACCAGGAATTGCAGCAAATGCATTAATTCATTATTTGACATTTTCTTTTCATTACAAAACATCATCTGTATGTCAACTAATCTATTAGTTTTGAAGCATCATATTAAGATATAAAAATGGTCAACAAAATAGCAACAGCTTGCAATATAATGGAACCCAATACAATAACCCTTCAAAAATATAACTCAATAGAACTCACTGCATGAATAAATACTCAATTCAACTGTTACAAGTAAGCCAGGAAGTCAGAAGATACAAGGAAACAGTCTGCAGAAGTATCCTGATATCAAAGTCAGTTTGTGCAGCTTCAGTTGGATTTGGCTGCATGTCAAAAGAGAAAAAGACAAGAAATCAGACAAACAGTTACTGGGCAAAAAGCCATTATGAAGTCATTACTTTGTAAGGATTTTCTGAACAAAATTAAGTTTTGGAGCGTTATTTTATCATTACCAAGGTACGGCTTCATTCCTTTGTACATGTGGAATAAGCCAGATGGATATTAATAAATATGAAAACAACCAAATGCATGGTGATATCAAAAAAAAAAAANAAAAAAAAAAAAAAAAAAGTCAAGTGGAAAGTTTCACTATCCTGGGCTCCATCGTCACCAATGACACGAGATCCAGAACTGAGATCAAAAGTAAAACCTGAATGTCAAGCCACAAATCTTGAATACAGCACATAAAATTAATGTGGGAGTCCTTCTTACTTTACCTTCATATTTCACCACATGATGTAAAAAAGAGAGACTAGAATCAGGTTGCCATAACTAGAAAGACTGAAGACAAAACATGCAAGAAGGTGACAAAGATGTACATTTGTTGATTAAATCAAAGATTACGGACTCCATCACAGCTTTTCAAGGACAGCAAAAAGAGGAAAACACCATGCAGCATGTCCGCCAAATCCTGCAACCAGCGGGACACATAAAGAAGATGTGAAATAAACAATGGAATGAAAAAAAAAAGAGGATTGTGTAGCATAACGAAAGCAATTTTTATACAGAAGACCTTTGACTTATTTTACAGCATGTTATAGATATTACTTCCATCCATGAACATATCCAGCCACACATTCATCCACTCTGTATTAACTGAGATACGGGAAATTCCCTCTATTTGCCCTAATGACATTCTGGTGCTGGTATCTTCATCTCTCTGCCCACAGGATGCGAGAAACTGAAACTAAACAGGAAATACAGACTGTTAAAAAGCAGCATGCTTTGTTATCATTTCAAGAAAATTGGACTTTGCTGTACATCTTGTTTCTGTCTCATCCATTCAAAAACAATCACAAATGAGTTCCTGTTATGAAAATGTGTCGAAACATTCTTGCAAAATGTTGTTTCCTTGTAAACATATGCAGCAGATCCACCGCGGTGTCACCACCTGTGCATGACAGATTGTTATTCAGTTCATGCCAGCAACATGTCTCATGTCCGCAGTCAGTGGATGTATAGTAAGAGGTTTATGTGTGTATTAATGTGTTTCTGTCTCTTCATGTTTGCGTGGAGAGGTGTGCGTGCATACAGAGTTAGGAGTTATTTCACAGTGAGAAGGCAGTTGGGTAACGAGATTGTGACGCAAACATTAAATGGCTGCTATTGTATCGACGCTCAGCATCATATGAAAAATGTATTCCCAACATACTTGCAGCACGTGTGTCAACTGGAATGGAAACCGCTGTGGCTGTGGGAGTGATAGTCAGCATGTAGAGAAAAGAGGCCAGTATTCTTGTAAACATGCCACCGCATCTACTCGTGCTTTAAATGGTTTAAAGTGGTAGGTAAATTTGCTTGAGCTGCTTACAGTGTGTGTGTGTGTGTGTGTGTGTGTGTGTGTGTGTGTGTGTGTGTAGCCATGTTGACATGCAGGGCGGCAGCGAGAGGTCGCCGATTAGCCTCATGCATGCTCTTGGAGTATATGCAGCTTGCCTTCTATACAGTACTGTATAGAAGGCAAGTGTGGAACTTCCCCTTTAATTCCAGAGGATGGAGGAATGCAAAGTATAGCTCATGAAGAAATGGGACAGACACGCAATGCAGGGTCACGAACCAGGTCGGACGCGGGAGTCACGCTCAACGCAGGAGATGCATGAATCTCTGATGGAGCTTCATTCATTTCAAATGAGTGAATCCATTACTGCTCTGTTGTGTCACTGCAAACGCAGAGAGTCGAGGTGAGGGTTGCATGCACAGGCTGAAATGAAAGTCGATATGCCAACACTGCAGGGATTTTTTTTTTTTTCTGATGAAATAGTTTTGTCTGTGAATCGGATAGAAAAAAGATAAGTTCCGCCTTATCACGTTTTCAGTTAGAGGATCCTTGTGCAAGACTCACAAGGGGATTTACAAGCACAAATAGATTATTGATTAAATATGATCCAGGAGTATCCAGTAATGCTTATTGTGTATAATATACCTTTGTGCTCTGAGGTACTGGCATGTCTTGGGCCCTTGTATGAACCTTGTTTAAAAATATATATTTTTGGTAAGCAATTCCCAACAACCGCCTCAGGGTGCACAGCAGCTAGGTTAGCAATATCAGGTGCAAATTGCATTGCCTTTACATACCCTCGCTCTGCCTTACGGGAAGGCTAACAGCTGACATCTGTAAAATAGAAGGCTAGTTGTGTGTGACATGTTGCCTTTGAAAGCAGCACAATTGTAGGGTGAGGTGTTAAGTATGAGGTCACGAGTTTTGAAAGGATTAGCTTCATTAATAGAAGCAGGACAACTTTAACTGGGTGCTAGCGTGTCATCCTCGCTCTACATGGGCATATTTAGGTACAATTTTGTCTGTATGTGCATTATTGTGCATGGACGTGGAACCTAATGGAATTCTTTGCATAAGGAAGCTGATGCCAAGTGTGGAGATGCTACCTTAAAACACCAACGTCTAAAATAACAGACAAGCATACTAGCTAATCTGATCAGCTTCCTAATTGCCTGTTTTACCTCTACCGGGCAGCTGTGAGGACACGGTTCAGCATATGACAGCAAAGACACAGTCTGGTTCTTGAAGCCCAGCTGGTTTGACTCTGCGGCATTCTCCATCCGCAGAAAGAACTATCAGATGGCGACTGACCTCCGCCGACCTGCTCAAAAATCCCACTGCCACCATAAGAGGCTTTACTACAGACTAGAGGCAGGCGAATAAGGATAATTTAATGAAACATTAGACGAGAGCACTCCACAGTCCTTTAACAAATTGCTTCTCTGGCTGCCAAGCTTAGCTCAGTTTGGGCTACCCGAAGGAAAAGCACAGTGAAAACATGTGGAAAGAAAAAAGGAAAGAAAAGAGAACATTCAGCTTTCAGAGGTAAGATAGGATGGTCAAAAAACCAAACAATTGAAATATAGTAGATGGGGCATTGCTGTGATGACTAAGCCTGCTGATAGAGAGTCAGCTTGTGGATTTAGGAGAGATTTCTTTTAGGATGGATTAAGTGTGATGGGAGTCTGTTGACTTATGACCAGAGAGTGCAGGCGGCATGCTGTTCTTTTTCCTCAGCCACCTACGGGTATAAACAGGTGGCTGCTGGGTGCTGGCAGCGCTCGGTGAGGAAAGGCTGGCCTTGTTAAGATGTTGGCAGGGCCTGAGGAAACATTTCCACGGCGCCACAAAGCAGATTCACCAACCCCCAATGCATCTTTGCGCTACGGTGTTCTTAAGCATGGGATTTAAAGCTAGCCACTGAGCAAAGCTTTGAATGAGGTTAATGAGCAGACACGTGCACGGGACTTAAACCTCACGTGGAGAGAAAGTCACAAGCAGGCACTTAGCGTTCACCGTGATCATTGTGCCAGTGCGCTGCAGTAGTCATGCATGATGTGCAGTGCATGTCGTGGTTTGTGTGTGTGTGTGTGTGTGTGTGTG
>VXCM01004636.1:5849-41473 GCA_014773175.1 Lucifuga dentata | reverse complement strand
AGGGGTGCATGCGAGCAAAAGAGTGTGGACGAGGGATGTTGAGAGAGACCGTTTTTACTATTAATTACACTCATAAAATGTCATGGTGTCTAAACAATAAGAATTGGTGCTTTTTCATAGTTCACCATACCTCATTTTAAATGTATTTATTATTATCAAAAGACAGGTAGACAGCAGATGTTCATGCTGAAAAAACTTTTTTTTTTTTATTTAATTTTATTTTTTTGTNACAGGTAGACAGCAGATGTTCATGCTGAAAAAACTTTTTTTTTTTTATTTAATTTTATTTTTTTGTGTTAGATAAAAATAATGATGAAACCGTGAAATCAGGATTATTTCTCTCACTATAATCATGCCATCTAAAATTCATGTCCAGTGTGGACAGATCTGTGTTTGCATGCATCTGCTCTACATCGCGTATATTTGTGCAAAGGCATCTATAATTGGGAACTGTTGGGAATTGGGAATTCCTGGTGTCCTGCTAATGAGCACAGAGAAAGACACACACATCAAGGGTTCGAGATTATTGATTTTTTTCCACAATTTCAGAACATCTAATAGATAAAAATACTGATTCACCTTAAACACAAAAAAAACTATACAATGTAATGGCCCACATCCATTTCTGCAATGAAATATGACTGGATTTGATGTCAGAGTGAAAAGATGGGATGGGATACTCTATTTTGATGTCTACATCTGCTCAGCAATGGCAGTGGCACATTTTATTATTGCTCCATTTAAACAATTTATCTGTCAATACATATATAATACTCTACACACCCACATAATTAATTTAAACTATTGCTTCTACTGTTTTTATCACCAGCATTATTAGTGATCATGATGAACTCAAAAATGTGTAAAAAATGTAACGGCTTATTTAATTACAATGCTTCTCGTTTATACAGTAATGCACAATGACGCGACCATGTCCTACGATAAAATGAAACAAGTGGAAGATAAATTAAAGGCTCCTAATTTCTATTTTATTATTATGGACACATTTAGGGGACATGAATTGGCAGATGTGGTGCTCTTTACTCTCCTCTCCTCTGTGTGTTTGTGGATGTAGATGAGTTTAAAACCTCGATGGCGGAATTCTCAATTTCGGCAGCAAATACCAACAATACATTTGATCAAGAAGACACGTAAGACATGGTTTCATCCATAAATTGGAATATCTCTTTCTAGAATATCTCTTTCAAACATAAATCCAGGAGACTGAAGGAGTGTGTTTGGTGCTGGAAAATAGCCTTGAGAGGAGATGGGCTTTCAGATGTGTATAGGCTTATGACTCACCCTGAGCAATCTGGAGAAGCAGCAGAGCTATTTGAGTTTCTCTCCCTCCTTTCTAATGTATGAACTCCAAACACTTGAGAAATTGGCCCATTTACTACTTAACCTTGTTTAAGTGTTACTCACAGGGCTGGCTTATCTGGAACATTCACAATAGTTCCCTGTGCTCACTATAACCAATGACATAACCTTTATTGTAATTTCATTCATACGCTGATGTGTTCTGACATTAACAGATAGTGGGAGAAGACAAAGAAAGTTTGGCTCGGATAAATTTTATTCAACCTGGGGTGTCATATCAGCATAGAGTTTAAATTTGGACTGGGAAAATGTGCAGCTTATTAAGATAAACTCAGGGGACAGCAACCATTTTAATATCTCACGCAAGCAACTAATACACAAAGACAATGACAAAGACAATGCAGAAATTAAAGGACCTTACTGGCAATTTTACATGTTTAAAGGACCATACCAGCCATTTTGCATGTTTGAGCCAATATATTCAATTTTCAAACATATTATGTTACTGACACTCATTTTCCAAAGAATAAAACCGTATTTCAGCTTTCCTGATATTTTGCAAAATCTCCTAATCTTTCAAAATCAAATATTCAATATTTGATACACCCACCTTAAAAACTGATGTTTTGCTAATAGTTATGCTAATAGTTATGCTGCATTATGAAGTCATGGTCATTTAAATTTGTCGGTACACATAGGTCTTCTTTGGGGACTATATTTCCCGGTGGAGACATACAATCAGTCTACATATTTTATTCACTTAAATGGTAAAATTATGTAACTTCTAAAAAAAAAAAAAAAAAAAAAAAAAAAANGTCTTGTTCATGATGATGGATTACCTATCCCAAGAACATTTCAAGTATCAACAAGTTGATTTTAATATTGTACCAGAATGAACTGAAACCAGCGGTGGTCTGGAAGGTAGGAAAATATTTTTTTAAATTCACCGTTCCAGTAGTATGCTTTGGGAAATGATTGTCAGTAGCCTTACGTGTATGAAAATTGANACCGTTCCAGTAGTATGCTTTGGGAAATGATTGTCAGTAGCCTTACGTGTATGAAAATTGAATATATGAGGTTCAAACATGCAAAATAGCTGGTATAGTCTTTTAAGACCCAATACATACAACCAGCATACATGTTAAATTCCTGACAGCCAATTTCCAAAACATAAAACTTTTTTATTTATTTATTTTTTCAAAATCTCCTAATCTTTCAAAATCAAATACTGAGGTGATACACCCACCTTAAAATTTAATGGTTCGGCCTCTAATACGATTGTAGAAGTTCACAGTCATTTTAATTTCTCAGGAAAAGCTGTCTTTTCCTGGGACTATATTTCCTGGCGGAAACATACATTGTTTTCCATGCAGCTCCATGTTGGATTAGTTAAAAGTTACTTCAACAAAAATAACTTCATAGACATTATGATTTTTGTGATGGATTATGTATCTCAAGTGTGTTTCAAGTCTCTACAAGTTGATTTAATAGCATACCGGAATAACTGAAACCAATGGCAGTCTAGAAGGTAGGAAAAATAATTCTAAAATTTACCGCTCTAGTAGTGTATTTTGGGAAATGGTTGTCAGTAACGTAAAGTGTATGCAGGTTGTATATATTGGGCTCAAACATGCATTATCACTGGTATTTTCCTTTAACTCAAACTTATGTCTAATAAAATGTATAATTCCTGCCATACAGCTGTTGCATATTTAACTTTGACAGAAAATGATTGCTGGACTTGCCTGCAGGTCAGAACAGGCTGACAGATAATATTGCTCACATTTACATACTCATATAATGATTTAATAATGGCAGAGCTCATCAGTTGGAAAAAAATAAATAAATAAAATAAAATTTAATGATTATTTCAGCAAACATTAAAATAGAATAATTTTGGCTATCATTTAATTAGCAACGATTATTGACAATGATAAATGTAAGGGTACTCATTAGAAAGCTTGGCTCTGCCAAGGCTGAGCAAGACAAAATTAGTGAGTTTTCTTAATTGATCCACTGCATTTGATCCATTCTAGAACTTGGAAATTCCACACAGAAACAACCAAGGCTGGCATGGGGTTCAAACCCAGGACCTTCTTGCTGTGCGATAACACTGCTAACTGCTAACTAATTGCTGTGCCTGGACCAAATTCCACCTATTGCTAGCATATCATCCGATTTAAAAAAAATGATTTTTTTTTTTTATGATTAAATAATACTTTTTCATTGAGATTGGTGTATTACTTTTGAAGAAATACAGAAAATATCTCCCTGTATATATATATAAATTTTTCAATCTTGATTGGTGCCAAAATATAATGATCACATAGTTCTTGTTGTTTAAATATTTGCCAGTCCAGAAAATTCTTGTTTTCAGAAGAATGATGGTTACATATCCTGGTACATGTTGAAGTAAGACATAAGCAGTTTGAAAGATAAAATGATTGCAAATTTTTCAGAACACCTTTACTTTTGTGAGTTTACTGGTTTATAATGAGGATGAGATAAGGAGAAAAGAGTGCCCATATCATAGTGCATGAGATTTAATGCAACCCTGTGGAACCAACTCCTGCACAGAGGTGAAAAAGACTCAAATTATGCAGTGGAATGACTGGCAATAGACCGGAAAACATGAGAAAGATAAGATAGAGAGAGAAAGAGAGAGAGAGAGAGAGAGAGAGAGATGGACAACAAGCTGATTTGTTTATTTGTTGCTGCAGGTGTCAAGCAGAATCTTCGTGGGTGGATGCATTTACATCTCCAATACATTAGAAAGTAGACACAGGAAAAGATCAAAACACGCCTTCGGATGCAAAATGTCGTTGGTGTCACGTTGCACAGGTTATATATGGTTTCTGGGTTGCTTTAGAGCTAAAATCCATTTGACTCACAATGTGGTACGGCTGGCTTTGTGCAACATTTTAGGTCACCATCACAAGTTTGATATCGAGCTCTAAAACATTGTCACATTCTGTGCAAATGAACTTTTTTTTTTTTTTTTTTTNTTTTTTTTTTTTTTTTTTTTCTCGGATAATTTTCTTTTACTGCTGAAGTCTTACTGTCAAGTGAATGGACTCAGCTTGTGAGGTGAAATGATTGCCAGTGTTATCCACAGCAACTGACTGAGGTAATAACTAAGGCATGTGGGGAAAAGCACAAAAGGTAAGCTCCTTTAACAGTTGTCAACATGTAAGCTACAGACTGTCAGTTTGATTTCTCAGGTGCTGCACTTCAAATTGCACCCGGCTGGCTGTTCCACGAACGCCTCTAAAGCTTCAATATGAAAGTATCAAGAGTTAATCGCCGTGCACGAGGAGGCCCATATCAACTTTAACTTCTCAAATTTATTAAATCACAAGTACAACTCGTGCGGACAACGCATTTCATCACAAGCTTCATCAGGTTCACATAGTCTTGGTTAAACATGATAACATGCCAGCGATCGTGCATCTTTGAGCCCACTATATACAATACAACCTGCATGTGTCGACAAAAAACCCTAATGTTCGCTGTGATGGATTACGTATCTCAAGTGTATTTCAAGTCTCTACAAGTAGGTTTTATATTTTACTGGAATGACCTGAAACCAATGGCAGTCTGAAAGGGAGGAAAACAATCTAAATTTTACCACTAATGTAGTATATTTTGGGAAGTAGTCAGTAACGTAATGTGTATATGGATTATATATATTGGACTCAAACATGCATGATTACCGTATATTTCTTGAAGGAATTTAAATGCTTTGACCTGGCGTCCTGGGTGTAAATCAGTCCATCAGATGATCCCCTCCCCCCAACAATTACAGCCTTTGAGAAGCCGAGGTGGGAGCAGCAGACACACATCATTCTGACAACACGATGAAACAGAGGTCAATATATCAATATATCTCAGGTCAATAAAATCAATATATATATATATACACACAACATATCAAAATGTTCAACTGCATCATAAGAAACATACACATAGCACATGCTTCAAAGTTGAGATCCCCACTTGTATTTTCAAATTTAGTTTTTTATTGTTTTATTTACCTCTTGTCATGTCCTCAACAGATGGGGNTACCGAGACACGGAAAAACAATGGTACTTTATTTTGCTTTAACTTGACCTCTGCACATCTTTCATCTTTCATACAGGCAGCCATCTTGTCATCTTCTCTACTGCTCACATGCAGAGCATCAATCAGGAAACCCCGACTCTTAACCAATCAGAGTCTACATCTGAATCAACCAGTTATCATTCAGCTTTCATACCTTAACAGTAACTCTTTGCAGAACACCACACCTCTGATGTATTATGTATTTGCTCATGATTTCAGCTGTAATTGAACATACCTGTTACAGATTGAAGGGGGTGGTGCGCTTTTTAAACTGAGACTATTTGTAATCCGTGGATCATTTGTTTTTTTCATATTCATTTACAAATCCAACATTTAAAAAACAAAAAAAAAAAAAANAAAAAAAAAAAAAAAAGACAAAAAAACGTATTTTTTGTATTTTTGATTTTATGCCCAAGTTAAAAATAGAAAATGAGAAAACAGGGCCACTGACCTAACTTGATTTTGATATTTAAGCTGAAGTTAGCAAATTGTTAGCTTAATTCCGTGTTTTGCTAGCATGGATGATCATGGAGAATTTCATCTTGTTCACAGGAAATAAATGCGTAATTCTCAAGGAGGACGACATGACAACAGAAAATATCAACATAATCTTTCACTTACTGCAGTTTCATCCAATCTGTTCAATTAATTCAATAAAATAGACAGTTTATGTTGTTATTAATGTTATGGTATTTCACTGCTTTACTGAGGTAAATGAAGGGCAAATAATCACATCAGTTTGCTGACCCAAATCCAGCATTTTATTTTAAAAAAGACACTATTTGCAAACAAAAAGATATAAGATGTACCATGACTATTTGCCCATAAAAGCTTGAGGAAAGCCTAATGCATGCTATTCACTCTCTTAAGGTTGTCAAGATGATTCATTACATTACAGATAATTGCTGACTGATATGTTAATCAATGATGCATGGATACATGTAGCCTCCCTTGTTAACCTTTTCATCCTGCGTGAGCTGACAAAAAGCTGCAGGGAGCCTGAGTGCATAATGATACGTACTGTACGTTTTGTTTTGTTTTTTTTTTAAATTAGCATTAGCTGAGATAGAGTGCAGAACATTCCCATCTGAAAGATAAAAGCTAATGTTGAAAATGTTCAGGCTGGAAAAATTGAACCAAGGCTGCAGCCAGTCATCGGCATTTTGTGTTTCTTTAAAGTGAAACTCTGCTCAAAATCATATGAAATAATGGTATTTTCCTCATTTCTGGAGATCAGAAGATGTGGATGTCAAATGAGATCAGTCACTGGATTCATGGAGGACAAGTATCAAATAGTAACTACATTTTCTCTTATCTGTTCTGTATATGACTAAAGAAAAGACTTCTAGCAGAGCTTCAGATTTGTGAGGATAATATATGGAAGCATGTATTTTGTCTTACATTGGCAAAACAGCAATTATTTGAAAGACATTAATCAAACACAAAGCTACATGGGGTGAGTGTTTAATACCTAAAAGACAGACCCCATTTATAGCTTGTATTAAATATATATAAATATATATATGAAGGCTTTCGTTTGTATATTTATATAGCATTATGTTTGTAAATATTAGGAAATTAACATAAACAAGAAGATGTAGAAGCTGTACAAATATCTTGGGGGTAGGAGTTAATAGGTTATACTTCATTCTACTCCTTTTCAGACATTTCCTTTTTTTTTTTTTTTTTTTTTTTTTTTTGGTTATTTGGAAACTAGTGCAGCACCCATTCAAAACGTACCTGTTCAGAACGGGCCAGACTTTATGGTGTGTACCGCAGCCTGCCATAATTTTGTTCTGCACGTCCTCATGAGCTAGCTTTGTTTGTGGTTCCCGTGGAGGAGCATATGATGCCATGCTTGGAGTATTTCCTGCCGTGCATGCAGACTGCTGTTTACTGGTATAACTCAGTTTGAGAACCGCTCATCCAAACAAATTCACATGCAACACTGCACGTCCTTGGGTCCTGAGCAATAACCCTGCTGAATATCAACTTCATACAGTTCCGGGTTCTAGAGATATTGATGCCACAGACAGACAGAGATTTATGCCTTTGTAGTTAGATAGATAGAATGATATGTGTGTCCATTTGGGAATTTTTTCCCCCTCTGGATATGAAGTGACGTTTTGTGATAAATCAGTCATTCATTCATATCTGGATAATGTATCAGATCACATTTGAATGCAAACTGCAGTGGAGCCACAGATTTTGGGTGGAGTGACTTTTTAACATCACTTGTTGGTTACTGGCAGATTATCATATCACCATATCAGTTTCTAATAACATACACTACATAGTTTATACTGCACCATTTATGTCTTAAACTTTCGAACCAACACATCTTATGTACATTGAACATCATTGAAGTATGAGATATGCTTTCTCGATTGTTTGGGGATGTTTCATATGACGTAGAAGGCACAGGAAAGAGGATGCTGGTGGGACTAATTTCAGAAATGTCTGTATGGTTTCCAAAGTGTCAGTACTATCGCTTGGACGCTCTCAGCCTCAACGTCTACTTTTCCAATTTGAAATGATGGATAGCTGGTGTTGTTCAGGCTTTCAGAGTGTCTGCTGTGCTGGACAGTGATACATTACAGCGACTACAGAGTGGCACTGCCAACACTTGAAGAAAAGAGACTTAAGAGAAGAAAATGAGATAGCAGCTGTCCACTCAGATCTCACTTTTTCCAGGATAATAGCATTCAGGTCCCCCGAGGCAGAAATGAGAATGTGTCATAAATTATGAATTTCCATGAGAACAGATACGGATGGTGGTGTCATGCAATAATTGGCACGACACTTAGCTCCAAGTGAAGCTGGCTGAATGCTGAATGATGTATGCCACGGCACCTGCCCCAACAACATGTTGAAGTGATTTGCAAAGTCAACAGGACACAAAGCAGCGCCCCAATTACCATGTTGACCCAAGCGTCTACGATGTGGTGACCTCATTTTGTGACCCACGGAACAGCATATTGAGTAGCACAATGGGTTCAAGGATTAGAGGCAACTGCTGAGACATACAAACACTTATGCTGTATTAGGAAAGATTCTTATACAAAAAAATATATCTGTTGTATCAAGCCAACTGCTGTTTCTGACACTCTGCAAAAAGAATTCTTCTTCCTTTAATGTCAGGATATCTGGTATTGCTTTAAAATACAAGTGACCTAGATTTTTGCTCAGGTGGCACATATCTGATATATGCTTTGAACATGTAAACAGTAAAAGAAAAAAACACTTGGAATCGAATATTCTGAGATGTTATTTGCATCACATTCAAATGTGAATATAGTTCTATGTATCAGGATTCTGCAAATATGAATATCATATAATATAAACACAAACATCAGCTCTAAATTTCCTTTCCCATTCCAACTCACACATCTTAAAAGGTCATACTCTTTTACTTCATCTATATGACATATGAGCGATGTATGCAATCACAGAAAGGGAAAAATCAGATATCCCTGTAAATTGAAATGCTAATGATCACTGTTGCACACACCCAAGCTGCAACAAGTACTCAAATCCTTCTTCTTAACCTTAAAATATAATTAAATCATTGCATCCCTGCATGCTTCAGAGAGCTAATAGCTTGTAGGATTATTTCTCATTATGTCTCAACCGTAGGTCTCAAATCAGATGACATGGAGGGCCAAGAGGCTACATGTTTTCAGTCTCACCGAAAGCAACACATCAGCTGACTTCAATTACCAGCACACACTCAGCTAATCAGTGAATTCATATGGAGAAGGGTTTGGTTGGACTAAACCCTGCAGCCTCTTAAGCCTACACTGTATATTTTTTCAAGCCGATTTGACCTTGACTTGGTCAGCCCTGACTTGTTTTAAAATCAGACTACATTTCCAGACTCATAGAGTTGCTGTGTAAGCGGGGTCCTGATGCAAGTTTTACTGCAGGATTGAGGAATAATTTGGCTGTTGGACGCCAGGATGGATTTGTGGCATATCAGAAAGATGGCCAGTCCAATTCGTCCTTGAAGATCCCAGAGTGCACCTGTGTGATTTGAACACCTCTAGTAACAACAAGAAGGCCTTCCGAGAGTGTATACTTCTGCCACGGCCAACAAAATCCCCATTACAAAGACTTGGTATTAAAAAATGAGCCACCATGCTAAATTCTGCTTAAATTGGCCCATTAGCATTGATTTTATAGTCTAAAAATATACTTCTGTATCCAGAATGTAATCTGGACCATCTCTAAAATTTAATCACTTCTTTCTCTCGACATCTATATGTATATATATCCCCCAAATGTTATCCAAATCCCTCCACAACTTTTGAGATCTTACCAACAGACAAACAGACGTTGGGGATCACATAACCTCATGATGGAGGTAATAAACATGTTGGAAACAGCAGAGACTGTGAACAGAAAAAAAAAAAATAAATAAATAAATATATATATATAGATAGATAGATACAGATCGATTACAGAGCTGTGGCAACAAGGCAGAATGGCACGACGTAACTCTGCTTTTATTTTTGTTGTCAACATAGCACTTTCTTGTTTTCTCTTTTTTAATCCTTCTGTTTCCTCTTCTTCTTTGGTTAGCACTTAGTTTGAGGATGCGTTACTGCCCTCTACTACTGTAGAGGGCAGTAACACAAGTACTGCCCTCTACAAGTACATAAGTACTGTGAATTACAGGCACAGTCATGTTTTTTCAATGAGACTTTACTGGAGTTGTCAATGGACAAAGTCAAGTGGAGGTTCTGTTTAAACTCAAAGTGTAAGTACCCCGGTTGGGCGTATCAACCGTATAAGCACAGAGATCGGGGCCTTTAGCCACAAAGGATGGTTGATTAAATCATGCAGTATAAGATAACGGAACACACATGGTCACTGAAAGTCGTACAGTCTGCCTGGATTTAGAGACCAAACACCTACGTGGTTTGGTTTGGTAAACCAGATGGGATTTGTTTCCCCCTTTGGTACAGTTTGTTTGTGTAGACCTGAATGCAGCAATTGCACTTGGGTGTGCACCAAATCAACGACACCAAAACCATTTTGAGGAGGTGGTCTCAGTTTGGTTCCAAACAAACTCTGTAGCAGTTTGGTTACGGTTTGAATATGATCCACACTAGTTTCACCTCCAGAGCAATCTACTGATGTCTTAATTGATCTAGAACAAGAGATTGCTATGGTTAATGTTAAGTAAACTCTGCCTTTGATTATCAAATCAAACTGATGCTTTGAAAAGTCGTAACATATCAATCTTACTGAACACATCTTCAGATAAACATTGGAGGTTCGCTATCCTAGCATAGCATTTCCTGTGTGAAACTGAATCAAAGCAAGTGGAAAATGCAACATTCTAAGGCTAGTTTCACATGATAAGCATTGAGTGTTGCACTGACCTGGGCGTTCCATTTTTGTGTATTGGGAGCTGAGCAATAACTCCTAACATGCCACCTTCAATGCTGCGCAGTGCTCAGATTCTCTGTTTTGATGTGGTGGTCAAAGTTCAACCAAATTCAAATTTGACCTTCAACCTAAGAACCTCCACAGTGATGGAGGAGAAGCTCATAACTTGTGCAGTTTAGAATAGTGATTTGCCTTTTTTTTTTTTTTTTTTTTTTTTTTTTTGCTTTTCATCTCCGAATGAGAAGAAGAGCCAGAGCCTTTTTGGTTGCAATGTCCACGTTGCTACCTGATATGACCTGGAAACCCAATTTGGACCACAAATGTGCAAAGATCGCCCATGTTAACCATCAACATGTCATTAGCAATGAACGCTTCCTGTCAGCGCTTGGTTGAGCGGTGCTGCTTAGACTCCTCTCATATGCAAGAAAGCGCTGGATGCCAAGCTCAGCGGCAACGCTCAATGCTAATCATGTGAAACGGGCCTAAAAGTTTATTCCCTGATTTGGATCAGAGCAAACAGTCTACAGGTCTGAAAACAGCCTTAGACCTTGATGGAACTGGATTGAAACTGATGGTGTAAACATAGGCATTGGTATGGACCATTTACAACATAAGATTTAAAGAAGCTATTAAAAAAAATAGATATGGACAAAAAAAAAAAAAAAAAATNAAAAAAAAAAAAAAAAAAATTAAAAAAAAGAATTGGCCAGCTTTACTGTTGTTGCATTATTGAAGTTCATGGCTGCCAAAGGGAAATGGTTTCTGTTGCAGCTTATAAGATTTCATATTATTCCATTTTTATGATGCAGAAACAGTATTAAAGAGTGAAAGAGTATTTATTGAAGACCTCACAGGCAAATACTATATCCTGAATATGCAACAACACCAGCCCCTCTAATTCAGATTAGATGCTGCTTACTGCAGGCTGTGCCATAGTAGTTTTATGCGGAGAAATGAAAACCATGTCCAGTAATAGAGTTAATCTGTGATTGTTTTTTTTTTTTTTTTNTTTTTTTTTTTTTTTTTTCCCCTTCAGCCATTAAACAAAATCAATTTCATACAATCTTGTCATGAAACATTTAGTATACTACATAAATAGAGGAAATTATTAATTCTTTAAGGCCCATTTAATACACTTTCATACTTTATACTCCGCATAATACTTTTTTGTGCTGTGTTGTCTAATTTCATATATATATAATGCACCCAACAAATAAATTCCAGAGGTCAGCCAGTGTTTTGGCAGATGTCACCTTGGCTTCTCTTTTCTGAAATAAAAAGATTAGGTGCCAAACAAAAGTCTAAGACCGTTTCTTTTCTTGTTACCTTGCAGGTTAACGAGTGAGTGGATGAGGTGGAGCACGTCTTCCTCCCTACACAGAGACGTCACCTTGTAACATTCAATCGTAGGACTAGAAAGACTTGAGCTTGTTTGTTGCCTGTGGAAAGAATTCAAGGTCGGCGCACAAACAAATACACACATACACACACTCAGACTCGAGCACAAATAGAGTCTTTTTCATTGTTTGTGTTTGTCTTTGGAGAAGGGGCCAATAAAAGGCTCATTGTGCTGCATTAAATGTGATCCACACTGATAAGATTATGGGTATTGTGCGCATTATCCTCATTAATAAATAATTAGGCAATAAAAGGAGAATCAATTCATTATTTCACTGACTCTTCATGATTTAACAGAATTATGGTTCTGCTGAGAGAAAAGAAGAGCTCAACTGACTATTGCTAATTTAAGTTAGAAGAGGAAAATGTGTACTTTCCTTCTCTCCCCCTGTCCTTCCTCTCTTGTTCCTCCCTCTCTTCCATTGTCCTTTTGTTTATTCAATTCCTGTTTCCATCAATTTCTGCTACCTTCTTCACTTTGCTTTACTTGCCTTCCCTCCTTTCTCCCCCCTTTTTTTTTCCATTTCGGTAGATCCAAAGAAAAGCACTAATCAACACTTTGAAACAGATCTTAGGCCACCCAAGGTTTTCTCCCTGTTAAGTCCACAGATAGTGGGGAGTATTTGGATTTTAATTGCTTCCCCATAGATCACTGCCTCACTGAGAAACTGGGCTAATTGCATAAGGCAAGAGAGGCACTTGCGACCTCTGTTGAGCACTGCCAATTTCATTTACTGCAGTATGCATACTGCAGTGTTGCAGGTTATTTAGCCACCGCAATAAAAAAAAAAAAAAAANAAAAAAAAAAAAAAAAAGAAGCATTGTGGTGCATGGAAAAGTGGTCACGGCTCAGATTTTTACGTGTTTTATATGAATATTGACAAAAGCAAAGCTGTCCTGACAGGGTCGTGCTTTATGTGCGTTTCCTCGACCCGCGAGGTCAGTCCAAAGGCATCAGGCACACGAGGATGTTCAATAGTTTGTGAACAAATGATTCATGTGTAATTAAGTAAGGAAAGTTTATTTGTATAGCGCTTCTCAAGTCAAAATCAGTCACAAAGTGCTTTACATTAATAACACTAAAAACAACTATAAAAACGAAAAGTCAACAGAGAGACACAAGCACACACAATACACACTAAACACTAACCAAAAGCCTGTCTGAAAGATAAGTTTTAAGCTGCCTTTTGAAAGAGGCCACAGAGAGAGTCAACAGAATGAAGGGTGAGTGGTAGGCTTTGGAGCTAAGGTCTGGAAAGCACAATCACTCTTAGTTTTCAAACAAGTACATTACAAGACCCTTATCTGAGGACCTAAGAGCCCGACTCGAAGTATAGGTGTGAAGCAACTCAGTGATGTAATTGGGTGCCTCGACCCATAAAAGTAAAGACAAGAATTTTAAAATAACATCCAAACTTAACAGGCAGCCAGTGCAAAAGGATTAAAACTGGGGTAATGTGAGGTCTTCTATGAGAATGGGTTAAAAGCCTTACTGCAGGACTGGAGACAATTTACAGAAGCTTTGCTCAAACACAAAAACAGAGCATTACAGTAATCTAAACATAAAGAAATAAAAGCATGGACAAGCATCTCCAATTCAATCTTTGACACACCAGTCCTGAAGGTTGCAATATTTCTTAGATGAAAGAAACATGAGCGTGTCAATATCTTGACATGAGAATCAAAGCTCAAGGACTGATCAAAAGTGACAGAGGTTCCAAATGTTAGTTTTTAAGGAAGAAGATAAAGACCCAAACCTCTGTCTGACTAAAGCAGTAATGCTCTCAGGAGCGAAAATTAGAGNGAAGATAAAGACCCAAACCTCTGTCTGACTAAAGCAGTAATGCTCTCAGGAGCGAAAATTAGAGCTTCTGTCTTATCAGAGTTAAGCTGCAGAAAGTTATTTGCCATCCAGTCCTTAATTGCATTTAGGCAGTCATTTAAAATAAGTAATTTTTCCACCTCATGCCATTTAAAAGATAGAAACAACTGAATGTCATCAGCATATAGATTATAAGAAATAATTTCCAAACTGCTGATGATCTGACTTAGTGGAAGAATATGCAGTGAGAATAAAAAGGGACCTAACACAGATGCTTGAGGAACACCACATGGTAAGACAGCAACATCTGACAGAAAATTGTCCACAGAGACCAAAAATGTTCTATCAGTAAGGTAAGAAGCAAGCCAAAAGAGTTGAACCCACATGTGCCTGCCTTTCGTGTCAGTTCTTTAAACAGCATATAAAATGATTTTAGCCAGAGCTTTCCTGTTTTTATATAACAATTTGCAAAATGCTAAAATGCTCTTGTATCCTCCAACACTGAATTATATCCTTCAACAGTGAATTATATAATTCAGTGTTGGAGGATACAATAGCATTGGAGTAGTAGTGTCTGATTATCATGGCAACGTTTCTGCGTCTACCGTCGTCATTTGCCACTGTAGTTGACAGTGATTCCTCAATAGCGACCGATATGGCTTTTTTTTTCTACCATCAGCATGTGAATCCAGCATCAGTAATTTTTCCTTCATTCCTCCAATTTCTTCCATACTTTCTTCCTCCTGCCCTTCATTTTTTCCTATTTATCTCCAACAATGAGGTTATGTCTTCACCTGCATCCATCTGTCACTTTGTTTGTTTCTTAGCAGATTACTCAAAACTGATATTGACTAAACTTGGTTGAAGGGCAGGGCATGGCCCAGAGCAGAAAACATAAAGATTTGGTATTGATCTTTATCCAGGGGCAGATCCATGATTTTTTTTTTTTTTTTTTTANTTTTTTTTTTTTTTTTTTTAACGATTCCATAACATTTAGATATTTTCTATATTATTGTGAATCAAAAGTAATAATAATAGCAAAATATCTATTTAAAAAAAATCAGACATATTTATAGACTATCAATAGCTGCAGTTTGGTCCAGACCCAGATTAATTTATATTATTATTATTATTATTATTATTATTATTATTGTTTATTGGATCCCCCATTAGCTTCCACAAATGCAGTTTCTCTATCAGCAAGTCCATCAATACACACAAATACATTCATACATAAGAAAACAAATAAGTCAAACAGACATAAAATATACAAATTAAACAAGGTATTATGTAACTTTAAAAACCATTGAACATTTGAGTTAATATGCATATACAGGCAGTCCCCGGGTTATGAACGAGTTCCATTCCCACGGCTGTTCATAGATCGGATTTGTAAGTAAGTCGGAACAGTACGTGTGTATCTAGAGTATATATTTTAACTTTCTATATATAAGAAACATTAAAGAAACACTTCCAGATATCCTAAAACATCGTAAACATAATGGAGAGAGAGAGNATAAGAAACATTAAAGAAACACTTCCAGATATCCTAAAACATCGTAAACATAATGGAGAGAGAGAGAAAGAGTGTGGGGGTATAAAAAAAGCATGTATGTTAACACTCTGCTCCTATTGATGTCTTGCACGTCAGAAGAGGCATCGTAAAGTAGTGTGCTGTTCATTATTATGAATCATTGTATGTAACTCAAATTTTTAATTTAATAGGCTTTATGNTAGTGTGCTGTTCATTATTATGAATCATTGTATGTAACTCAAATTTTTAATTTAATAGGCTTTATGGTGGTCAGTTCGTAAGTACAGGTTGTTTCGTAAGTCAGAGACTGCTATATATATATATATATATAAATTTTTAAATAAAACACATAAGTCCTACTGTTATTAGAGTTGTTTCCACTCTTCAAGGCAGCATGTTGGCACAGTGGTTAGCCACTGTTGCCTCACAGCAAGATGGTCCTGGGTTTGAAGCCCTTTGTTGACCCTGGGCCAGTCCATGCAGAGTATGAAGTGTGGGATCAATAACAACAAGACATTTTTTGTCCATGCTTGTCTGTCCTTGGCAGAGGTATGGACTCTAATGAGCACCCTGCCAATTGTTTTGTTCAGGTTTGAGTTTTATATTTTCTCCAGCAGGAATCAGTCAGTCAGTGAGCCTTCTGCTTCTCTCACCTTTCCTGCTGGCTCTGTCCTTTTGGGTTTCTTCATGGAGGCAATATTACTGGAGAATGAGAATGAGCTCCCCCTGAGCCAGTGATGGCTGCAGACGAGGTTAGGGCTACGACATTCCTGTAGGACTGATTCTCACTGTAGAATATTCCACAAAATTACGCCACTAGCTTGGAGTAATAATAAGACCTGATATAAAGGGAAAATGCCATAGCATGGTGAAGGACACACAGGGTCACACAAAAAACATATGACCAAAAACTATATTTCACATTGTGTTGTGTGTATTCAGTCAGACACATTATGTAAATTGAATCGATGGATGCACAGATGTGACTCGGCCTTCTGACATGCTTTCCAACTTTTTATGTGTCATTAAAAAGATAATAGCATTTCCTATGAAAGAGGTGCTCATAATGAATAGTCAGGATAGCAAATATAAGTAAATATATAAATTAATGCCAGCGGGTACAGAAAATATTAACCTTGTTAATTGCCAATAAGTTACAATTTGTCATCTCTTTTGATTCACTTTCATCCATTAAATACTTTGGCTTTCTCCTAAGATGAACTTCATGTCGCATGTGAATACTGATTACCATTCCTAATGGAAGTGTTAAAATTAAAATTAGCAGTTTATGATCTTGTCATCTGACATTAAAATGAAAATATGGGCCTCTTAATGACTCAGAAACTGTCAGTTTTTACGGTTTTTTAGTGAGAAACTGATATTCCAAAACAAAGATCTTACTACATTTATCCCCTCCCCCAACACACACACACACACACATGCAGCAGCTCCATAATATTATGAACGTATTAATAATAGAGTGATCTCAATATGTCACTCAAATGATGCTCTCAGAGGACTGATTGTATTACACCATAATGATGTAGGGCTATTTGATTAGAGGTTTGTTTTGACATTCACTTAATGATGTGAGGTTACTCTCTTAAAAAAAAAAAAGAAAAAAGAAAAAAGCTTTCATGAATATTCCCTTCTGATTGGCCAAGAATGAGGTCTGTTGTTTCTGACTGACAGACGGCGGTTTAGCATAAACACACCACACAATAAATTTGCATGTAATCTTCTCATTCAATAAGACTTGTTGATTTCAAATTAAATTGACTGGAGACACTGCTTACCAAACATCAAATTAATATGTGGTTGCTGTTGCAGGCACTCAGCTAAATAATTAAGAAACTTTTCTTTCCACTTTTCATTTTTTTTTTTTTTTTTTTTTTTTTTTTGAGAGAGAGCATGGAACTTTTGATTGATGATAAAATATTTAATTCATATTTGGGTAGGAGCTAGACCTCAACTTTTAGAGTCTAACGTCACAGATCAAGAAAATGACACATATCCACAAAAATAAATAAAATAAAATAAATTAAAATAAAATAAAATATTGTCTTCATTCCAGCAAGTCTCAATTCTAAAACTTTTAGAAAAAGTCCCAAATTTTGAGAAAAAAGAAAGCCTAGAAAATGACGCAAACTTCTTGATTTTTTTTTTCCATTTAAAAAAGAATAAAATAAAAAATATATATATTATAAGCTTTGCAAACTAGCCTTGGTTAAAAATGCTATGATGTGCAGCATTAGTTTATTCTGTGAATGACCTGTGTCTGTATTGGTCCCTATCCAAATAAATATTTAAATAAAATAAAACTATATATCTGGGAAAATGTTTCTCGAAGAATACTTTTTAGATTTTATAAAGCTTTGGATTGAAAAAAGTAGAAAAAAATGTTTTAAAAAATTCCAACCTCTGTAGAAGGAAAACCTAAAAAAAAAAAAAAGCTTGTTTTGGCTCCGTCACACTTGTACATTGCTCTTGTAAACCACATTACTTATTTGTAGTATGCAGTGTTTTGAAGAAAATAAGAAAATGTCCCATATTTTCAGGAGTCAAAATTTATTGCTCTGTTCAGTACATTTTTTGGCTGGCAGATGAAAGACAAATTCAGATTAAATAACATGTTATAAAAAATGTTAACAGATTGTTGATGGATTTATAGCTTAAATAAATGGTGTGTTTATCTGCCAGATCAATAACCGTTTGTAGTTTTGATGAGACAGCCCAATATTTGTTTTTGGTCTTTATTTTCATCGTGACATATTATCCATTTTGACTTTATATTTACGTTTTCATATGAGCGCTCACCTTGGACACAAAAGACAGTTATGTTCTGTGTTCAACAGTGCATGGACGCACTGCTGAACACAGAATGTAACACATACAGTATATTGCCAAGAGCCAGAAGTCCTGATTTCTGTGACAGAAAATGAAAGTGATGTGCCAGTAGCTTTTTGAAAAAACACAAAGATGCATCGTTTCTTTGACAGTCGTGAGTGTGGGTGTGCTTAGAAAAGGGAATATGACATATTCTTTATTTATTACCCAAAACAAACTGAGCTGAAAGAACGAAACCAAACTCGACAGTCAACAAAATCCACTACATCCCACAATGTCGCAAATTACATTACAAAAAAAAAAAAAAAAANAAAAAAAAAAAAAAAAAAGGCTGATGAAACTGTAGTGAGAGACTCGTCTGTGCAGCAGAATGTTATTTGCTTCCTCCCACTGAGCTTTGATCAGAAGATGGTGAGATCTCTGAATAGCAGTCTGCTTATGAATCGTCCTTAAACTGTCACGGTGGTTGACGAACAGTAGCACAAGCCCCGGGGATGAAGGTCTGAGAGCGTGATCGCATCAAACCCTTCTTTAAAAAAAAAAAAAAAAAAAAAGCCAATGTGAAATTTATTCCCTGGAGCTGCATCCTGTTTACCTGTCTCACACGTGTGGAGAAACTGTAAGCCACGCTTGTTGTTACTCATGTTTGCATCATTTGCGTTGTACCACTGCCTGACTTTAACATACGTTGGTTTACAGATATTGGGCCTGGGATGTCTGTTGCCGGCATCTTTTAGTGTTTGCCTCGAAAGAGGCGTTGCTGCAGTATTTCCTTATTTACATGTCGGGGAAGTGATTCATAAAACACACTGTCACACAAAAATTAAGACATGTTTCATTCTAGTCGTAAATTTCAGCAGTATGAAATCTGGGTGACATTTTAAACTGTATTTGCCTCACGTGTTAGTGATCAATACATTTGATAAACTCACTCAGCTGATCAATCAGTTTTAAAAGGGTGAGTTTTGATAAGATCTCACGCACATTCTTGTGGTTCTAAGCTTATTCATAAAGTCATCTGTTGTGCTGTCTTCCTCACACATATATGTATATACAGTATACTATACTGTATATATATGGTATGTTCTCCATTTCTTTTGACAGAGTGGTCATTGTGTTTGTTAACTGGTTATGTCATTCATATGCAGATATAGTAGGAGAGTGTCACATTTCATTATGTATGATAGTCTCAATTGTCAGATAGCCAATATCTGCTTGATATCTGATTGATTCCCACATATATATATGTGGCCCAAAACAGATCTGAGAATATCTGATTCCATCTGCTTTCGATTTTTGGTTAAAAAATGATATGTGTTGTAGCTTTACATCACATGTCTTTTATGTGCCACATGCAGACAAAAGATATGAATTGGATCACTTGTACACGGTAGTTTAAATCTACATAAAAGTAGGATAAAATTTCACATATCTATTGTATTTTGTGTTTTTTCTAGTCGATAGATATAGTACAGATATACAGTATAGAAATGCCGAGGAGAGGAGAAGATGGAATGCAACAAATGTCTCCTGGGGTGAATTTAGCTCCAGGATGTTAAGGCAAAAGTGGTGTACACCTGCTCGTTCCGTATCTGCAGAGCTTGGAGCAAGAAAAGTTTTCGCAATCTCAAAGTTCAAAGTTCAAATTGTCATTTCAGCCACATGATGTCATGCAGTAGCTCACACAGTGACACAAACGTTCATTTGTCCTTGATGCTAGTGCAACTGAATAATAGCTTAAAATACAGTTACCACATCAAAAAAAGGTTAAAATCACAGGTGAACAATAATAGATCCAACCATGAAATACCAAACATACTCAAATGATGTTACATAGAAAATGCAAAGTGCTGATATAAGGTCAAATCAGTCCTTTTAATTTGGGAGGGGCCAAGCCTGGGAAAAAGCTGTTGTTAAGCCGAGCTGTTCTGGCTTTGAGGCTCTGAAACCTACCAGATGGCAGAGGGACAAAGAGGCAGTGGGAGGAGTGGGATGGACCTCTGATGATCAGTTGGCATGATGATTAAGTTTTTGATTCTAATCTGATTAAAGCAATAAGTTCATTTGTCAAACATCATGTAAACACAATAATCAGATCAGATCGACTTTGATTTATTTTGAAGAACAGTATAACAGCATGTAAACGCTCCATCTGTGCATTCTGCATTCTAAATGCATAAACATGTCCACTTACTACAAACAATTTTTCAGAGTTCTTACAAACTGTGTTTCTTTGTAAGGCAGAAATAGTTCCACAATAGGCCTACAATGAGTGCATGGTAAAGTGAGCTGTCTTCAGTATGTCTGGGAAAAACTTTGATTATAAGTAAAATTTATTTATATAGCACCTTTCAAGAACAAAAGTCGCAAAGTGTTTCACATAAAATAAGCTTAAAATAAACTATAAAACAAATGATGAATAAATATAACAAAGGAAGTGCTACCCAAAGGCAAGCCTAAAAAGATGGGTCTTGAGCTGCTTTTTAAATGTGTCAAACGAGGCCACAGATCTTAAAGATAAAAGGAGAGAGTTCCAAAACCTCAAAAGCTCTGTGTCACCTTTAGTTTAGAGCCTAGAGCAAGGGACAGCCAGCAAGCCCTGATCAGAGGAGCCAAGATTCCCGCTAGAGATGTCGAACTGTAACAGTTCACCGATACAGGAAGGAAGTTTGTCCAAGCAGAGCTCTGAAAGTGAAAAACAAAACCTTATATTGGAACCTGAATTCAAGGGGGAGCCAGTGCAAAGAGTCAATATGGCTTTCCCATGTGACCACTTGGAAGATCTAGTCAGAAGCTTTGCAGCAGCATTCTGGAGACCCTGTAAACAATTCAAAAAGGCCTTACTGAGACTTGTAAAAACATAACTGCAGCAGTCCAAATGAGATGAAACAAATGCATGACTGATTCTGATACAGTTAAAAAAAAAAAAAAAAAAAAAANTGTAAACAATACAAGTTTCAAAATTTGCAAAAATAAAAAAAAAAAAAATAATAAAAATAAATAAAACAAAATAAAATAAAAAAGATTTATAAATGTTTTATAAGGCACAATACAGATGGAACATTTCTTTTGGATCTTTAGGAATTGCTATGGGGGTAACTCATAAAAGTTTTAACATGTCAGTAAGGACAAATATTATCACACAAATACATTCCTTCATTCATAGATGCTAGTTACTGGCCTCTTTTACAGTTTGCCTTTAAATAGTATTTCCAATATAATACTATGGTATTTTCTTACTGACATGTCAAGGAAGCTATTCGTAAAACACACCATCGTGCAGAAATTAAGACTGTTGCAGTGTGGTGGCAGATTTGAAATTAAAGATCAAAACTTTCCATCTAAGTACACCGTTTTGATCTGTCACACACATTCTCAGGGTACTGAGCCTCTTCCTTGAGCTCAATTTTCACTCTGCGACCCTTTCACATGCAAAACACACTACCGCCCCCTGTGTGCCAGGATTCCCTGTCTGGATCTCTTATCTTTCGTATATTATTGTCAGTCTCCTTTATAATAATTATTGGCGTAAACAACAAAAAGGAGTTTGACAACAAAGAAAATTCTAAAGGTCAGAGGGCAGAGCCTCTTTCTTATCTGCACAATAATCTGACAAGGTCAAAGTCATATCCAAGTCTGGCCTTAGTCCAGAGCAAGAATAAATTCTGTATGTTTCTCTCTGAATATGTAGGTCCTAAAATTGATCCTTTTTGGAACAGCTAGTTCAGTGCCTGTTCAAAATGTGCCTGTTCGGAACTGGCCGGAATTTGTGGTGCACGCTGCAGGCTGCCATAATTTTGTTCTGCATGTCCTTTAGCTTTGTTTCTGTAAGGGGTTGAGACCATGGCACCGGACTGGAGCGTATCCTGCTGCGCGACTATTTTACTGGCACCGCTCAGTTCTAGAACCGCTCATCCAAACAACTTCACATATGACACTGCACGTCCTTGCATGCTGAGCAATAAACCTGCTAAATTTCAACTTCATACAGTGCTGGGTTCTAGAGATACTGGTGCCACAGACAGACAGACAGACAGACAGACACACAGACAGATTCCGTCTTTATACTTAGATGGGATCAATGAATAGCTCCACCCTGATGGGAAAGGTTGGTTGGCAGGCTGCTAAGGCAGGATGACACACCACACACATAAAAATACAAAATAAATCATTGGATTAATGTACATCTAAAATGAATTTTGGGGGCAGATCGAGCAGACTCTTGCTTATTAAGGAAACGGAGGTCCTTTGTGCCAGTTTGCAGTATTTTACAAAATGACATCACCTCACTAAAATATCAGCACGTTACTGTTTTTCTTTTTTTTTTTTTTTTTTTTTTTTCAATTTCCATGCAACCAGGCTAATATTTGTAAGAAGAAACAACAAACTGCAGAGAAGAACAAGAGGAATCAAACAAAAGAAGGCTTAATTAGACATGAAACTTAGACCGATTCTCATCAAACATCCATTTTGTCATCTCATTGAGCTTTGCCAGAGAAGGATGTGGGCTGCCAAAATGTTTTGTGCCGCCACATTTCAAACTTTAGATAAGCCAAGTCACTTCATAATAATGCACTGCAAATATTCTGGTGGCTCCATAATTAGGTTTACCGTTATGGTTACTGCTCCCTTCTGAAGGCGTTAGAGCTTATGAGTTGTCATGGAGAAGTGGCACTAAATTCAATTTTCAGACAGTAATGGTCCATGTAGGGTTATATTATTTTCACTTTGTGCAGTCTCATATTACTGTATATGTAGCACTGGATGAATGATCACACTGATAACACTGATAAAGATAACATTGACCACTGAAGTGCAAGTTATGACAACCGTTTCCCAAAAGATACTACTTGAGCAATAAATTTTGGATTTCCCCCCCNCCCCCCCCCAACCTTCCAGACTGCTATTGGTTTTGGTTCATTTCAGCACGCTATAAAAATCAACTTGTAGAGTCTTGAAAAATGCTTGAGATAAGTAATCCATCACAGCCAACATGACGTCTGTGAAGTTTTTTGATGAAGTAACTTAATTTAATCAGTCCACCATAGAACTGTGCAGGAAAGATAATGTACATCTCCGCCAGGGAATATCGTCCCAGGAGAAGACTACTTTTATCATCCCTTAGCAGATGAAACATTGAATTTTAAGATGGGTGTATCCTGGAAATTTGATTTTGAAAGATTAGGGTATTTGGCAAAATAACATGAAAACTAAAAAAAATTTTGCATTTTAGGAAATTGTCAGTAACATAATGTGTATGTCGGTAGTATTTATTGTGCTTAAACATGCAACAATGCCAGTATGGTCCTTTATTATTAACCCCTTTCAGATAAAAAATGATGCTGTTCTCGCCAAGATATTTTATTGCATATAAGCCTGTAGATTTTGACTAGAAAACCAATGAAGAATAAAACATGATAAAAAAGCCTTCTCTGACTTTATCTTTGGATTAACATGTGACTGTCATTGCTTAGCATGATATTTCATCAACTACTATGTGGTATTTATTGAGCTTAAACATGCAAAGTCACCAGTATGGTCCTTTTAGGACTATACTTTGCACAGCATCCTAAGATGTAGCATATTCTTTTGTTGCTTTGTTACGGGTTTTGAAGTATACTGGGGCCTTGAATCAGTGTCTCCAGACTTTCAAAAAATATCTTTCACATGAAAGGGGGGGNGGGGGGGAATGAATTAATAGTACAGAAAACTGATCACACAAGCCAGTAAAAAAGTATTGTTTGCTGGAACTGCTGATAAGGTTCCGGCATCACTGACATGCGAGATAGATATCACCAAGTCTCATAAATGCCATTCAGCTCGCAATCATTCCTCACCCTGAGTGGCATCGTCCTATGAAAGACAGTTACAGAACGTAAAATAGGTCTTCACAATCTCAGTCTCAACCCATTTTATGAGTGCCAGATGTTTGAAAGGAAAATTTCTTGGTGCAAAGTTATCTTCAAGAAGACTGAAGCTGACTGTCTTGATTAAAAAGAATTGATTCAGGCTAGAAAGGCAGCCAGATTATTTTCTCTAAGTTACACAGAGCGAAACAAGCCAAATACATTTCAAAAATCCTCAGCTTTTCTATGATCGCGCGACCTCAATTTGCTATTTCACATCTACTGAACTCCCAAGTTTCTTTGCTGACAGCTTATTTAATACAGACGTCCATTGTTTTCCATGTGACAGAGCTTGAATGCAGAAACTTGCAGTTTACATGTTGACAGACATTTTACTGGTCGCATTGTGTTATTTCTAGAATCACGATGATGATTTCAAGTGAGTTTTAATTTTCCATCAGTTGTTACAATACTTTTCTTTGACACATTTAAAAAAGCACAATAAGAAGTGTAAATGTGCTCACATAGTAAAGAATAGTCACTGTTGATATTGTCTGCTGCCTACATGTTCTTTATCCTGAGTTAATAATCACTGATCTTTCATGATTTGACAGTTTTATAGAGCCGACAAGACTTGGTTGAACAGTTTATTCCGTCACACAGGTGATATGACTCAAAGCTTTGTGTGTTAAATGAACTCTGATTTAGGGACTAATATACTCCAGCACTGAGGCAAGCTTTCATAGGCACCTTACAACTTTTAATAAGGAGTCTGCCACTTAAAGGACAATTCCCCTGATTTTACTGACAATCATTTTCCCAAATACTTCTTTAGCTGTAAATTCAATTTTCTTTCCAACCTTCCAGGCTGCCATTGGTTTCAATTTATTCCAGTACGCTATAAAAAGCTTGAAATATGTAATCCATCACAGCGAAAACTATGTCTATTATTATTATTATTATTATTTATTTATTTTTTTTTGTCAAAGTAACTTTATTTAACTGGTCCAACACAATGCTGCACAGAAGACAATGTGCCTCCGCCAGGGAATATAGTCCCAAGAGAAGACTGCTTTTACAAAGAAATTAAAAATGACCGGCCCTTCTATGTTTGGATATACATATTAGCAGACGAAACATTGAGATTTGGGGTGGGTGTATCACCTGAAAATTTGATTTTGAAAGATTAGGGGATTTGGCAAAACAATTGGAAAACTGCAAATATGGTTTTATGTTTTGCAAATTGTTTGTCAATAATGTAACATTTATGCGGGTAGTATTTATTGGGCTTAAATATGAAAAATTGTTGGTATATTCCTTTAAAGATTACATTGAAAGATTAGTATTTGTCATACGCACAAGGCAAGCAATGGCAGTTGATTTCTCCCTCTATCTATCCAATATCTTTTTTCCACATCTTTAGAATATATTTCAGTATATCTAATGATCTTTCCTTCAGCACTTCAACATTTTGTTCAGTGACAACTGATCTTGTCTTGGAAACCTGCTGAGTTAACTTCATTGAATTTGCTGATAGCCACATTCCACAGTGGATGAGTCATCTGCTTTTGGTCACCCACTAGCCTTCCATTTAGCGCAAAACGAAAAAAAAAAATAAAAAATAATAATACTAAATAAATTTGTACACAATAAATAGTGACATCTAATTGGCTGACGAGCCATACAGTTTAGTGAGTGAAGTTATGCTACCTCAGGATGAACTTCTCCTATTTTCTTTCTCCTATTTTCTTTCACGTAGCAGTGACCTTAGGACAAAATGTGGGTTTTTAGCCCCACTATTGGTAAAGCTCAAAGAATAGACACAGTATCTCTCTTTCCTTAAATCACTTGTAGAGCATATATTGCATTCTCTCAACACTTGGTTGTATATAAATATATATTTTATTTATTTATTTATTTTACCCTGACTAAACTTTGGGGGGAGGTTCTTGGGTTTTCTTTCTTTTTTTTTNTTTTTTTTTTTTTTTTTTTTAATCCTGAGGTGAAAATTGGTCAAATGTAAACATAACCATGATCTACAAAGATGTTTTCCGCTACCAGCAGCTTTATTCAGTAACAATCTGTATGCTGTTGGTCTTCAAAAACTCATTTTCAGTCAAACCCTATTCATTTTGCTCTGAGTATTCAGTCTTGATGGGGTCTAATGTAGTTTTTATCTCTCTAATAGGAAAGTTTGTGTATCTGAAATGATTCTTTACATGAAATAAGCTCTTTGTGGCTGCAGCAATGAGTGCAGTAAATGTGAGATTACACTGACACAGCAAGAAATCATCAGCAAACTATACTGAGAAGAATAACATAACTTATTGTGTTTTCCCTTATTTTCCATCAGACTCTCAGCTGAGATGATTATACTGTTGGTAAAAAAAAAAAAAAAAAAAAAAAAGATGTTACCAGCAATTCAATTACACAGAGATAAAGTATTATCCCACATTATTGTCAGGGCTTAATGATGCACAATTATCAACAGCAAAAGATTACAAACAACAGGTGACCATTTAGATTACAAGCTCCTAATTACATGGCAAGTGGTATCACCGAAGGGGATGTGACACAAATACGAGACAGTGTGTGATAAAAGGAATTACTAGATGTATATTGTGACACCTAATCAGCTAAATGATAAGGTACTGTATCACAACAACTACATTTTCCAATAAGGAATTGCTCTTAATTGCTTGACTCTGTGAGAGTCTAGCTGTGCTATTTAGTGCTACTGCAGTATTCAAATACAGAATAAAAGAACCAAAATGATTTCAAGCAGATAAAACAAATAATCTTGCAGAGGCTGAAGGGTTAGAAAATATTTGATGATGAATGCTAGCTAATGACATGAAATAACGAGACACTTAACCATTCATCAAACACAATTAAATATGCAAGTGATCCGTGAGCAAAAAGTCGACCGACAAACCATTTTCCCCCAGA
Source organism: Lucifuga dentata (assembly GCA_014773175.1). NCBI lineage: Eukaryota > Metazoa > Chordata > Actinopteri > Ophidiiformes > Bythitidae > Lucifuga > Lucifuga dentata. The sequence goes on along the minus strand of VXCM01004636.1, from coordinate 14,262 downwards.
TTTTTTCAAACAAGCGCTACGAACAGAGTGACTGCTGACAAAGCTTTTCATGTTTTATTGATCAAAGGAGCTATTGATAGACAGATGTGTTTTTCTCCTTCCAATTAACTGATGACACACATTACACCACCAGACAACAAAAGTTCCCACATAATGCAAATGTGGAGCAACTTCTCATTTGCCTCATCAGAGACTGCGGATGCTAAATATAGAGGCAGCCTTGATTCTTTATTCATTTCTCTGGGGGTGTTTCTGGTATTTTTTNATTTTTTTTTTTTTTACTTTTGCTGTAGCACCTTGTTATTTCCATCAGCAAGTAGTTTGCAGGATCCTGCAAACAGGAAGCAGTGGGTGATCAAAAGTGGCAGGCGTCATCGTGTCATCAAAGGCAGCAAAAGCATTTCTCATGTATTTTGCTGACTGGCAGCACTGTAAATGTTTAAAGAGTTACATGTGTGTGTGCTTTTAGGAAGTTAATTAGCGAGAGTGACACCTTGTTGAGTTTTATTCCACAGATGTAAAAACTTTGCAATGTGTTCACTGCATTAAATGCCATACATTATTTACTAAGGAACCCAAAATTTGGTGGATCAGTGCACCATTTTGTCCGATAGGTACCAAATTAAAAAAAAAAAAAAAAAAAAAAAAATCTGATTGTTTAGGTGCTGATATCTGCAGCTTTATCCATCTGAAAGCCATTGATTTGTTTATATCAATCAATCAATTAATTACTGAGTCGCAACAAAGAAGCTGTCATCTTGGAGTGGAATAAAATAGTGTCAAAGATCCTACTGTGCATTGAAACATTAATTTCTCAGTAATGATCCTCTGCTAATAATTGCAAATTTATATAAATATATATAGTTTGGGATTGTTTCATAGATACAGATAGGTGACACCGTAGTTTTACAAGCCATTATCTTTATCTTATTCTATTTATTTTATATTTGATCCTATTTCATTTTCCTCCTTGTTCCTTTTAAATGTTGCTTTACAATTAGTTCATTTGTATTGTCTTTTAAATATTGTTTTATTGCATTTTGTCTTGTGTAAAGCACTTTGAATGGTATACGAATCTATACAATCTATTCTATACAAATCCATTTGCTTTGCCCCCTACACAGTTTGGTATAGTACTCCTTTCCCCCCATTTTCTGTACGTCGAAAGGGCTTTTGAAGATAGAAACTAGAGAATAGAGAGCATAATGAGCGTGCTATGAGCTTGGTAATGTACTGAAATAATTCCATTACAATACAGTAAGCAGCTAGGAATATTTCCTACTGTTTGCTGGCAATAATTACAAAAAAAAAAAAAAAAAAAAAAAAACATCTTTGTGTGTCACACACAGAGCTCAACAAAGACAACGTAATTACCAGGTACTACAATCAGAAGGTGCAGCCATTATAGCTAACTGCCTGAAACCTTTAATTGTTTCCCCTCAATTATGTACCTGTCGTACATATGCTTCACGTTTGGCTCAGGCGTCTCAAAGGAGGATGCAGAAAAGCTTCCCTGGTGTTCTTTTGTAAATATTCTCAGTCTATTATAAAACCTAAACTATACCATTTTATGAAACATTCAAGAGCCTGTCAATAGGTTCTGATGTACTGTAATGTATATAAAGCCTACACAGTAAATTTTGCTGTGTTGAATTAACACTATAAGAATTAATTTAACACTAGATCTGAGTCTGTTTGGTCCCATTCAACTCTTATAGTGTTAATTCAATGCAGCAAAATTTACTGTATAGAACATAGTTGGGAGTTATTCATACTACACAGTAGCATGCTATATATGATTGAAGCTCATTCATTAAGCTTTCTTTACATTAATCAGCACATTGGTGTCCCATTAAGCTAAGGTGTGCCACAGGTAAAAGCCAATAAAGATCAGTATGTTAATAAGCTGCTTCATATGCCATGATTCATACTTCTGGTGTCAAAGGGATATTGACATGTTAAATTATGCTTGGCTGGTTCACTGAATCATTGATTCAAAGCTTTGATTATTAGTCCATGAATCGGTGATCCAGGTCACAGCTGTAACTGAACCACATACTTCTGCTTCATTCCAGTCTGTGATATAAATGAATGAGATTCAATATATTTATATACTTTTTCTTTCACAACATCCTGTCTTTGAGATTAATCAAGATATTCTAACTCCATCCATAAAACTAATGTCTGTTTGGCTAGGCAATCTAGTTTAAGAGGCACAAACAATGCTTAAGAGGCATTTGATGCAGTGCACATGAGCGTCGACTAGGGAGGACATCCACACACTCACAGACAGGCTCATTGAGTAGAAACACAGACACACAGGGCAGAACCGAGAGAGCCACAAGAGCCGCGAGAACCAAGAGAGCTGCGAGAGCCGCTAGTACCGAGAGAGCCGTGAGAACCCCCTCACCCCGACAGATGAATTGGTGATTAGGTTCAAACATGAGCTGGTCTTTCTTGTAAATGAAATGAACTTTCCATGTCTACGTTAAATCGGCAAAAGCCACAAGTTCTGCTTTTTTTTTTTCTTCAGTCTTCATGTCTNTGTCTACGTTAAATCGGCAAAAGCCACAAGTTCTGCTTTTTTTTTTTCTTCAGTCTTCATGTCTGTCACAGGGACAGACACACACAGACAAACTCACTCCTCATTCTCACCGCATCCCATTCATACAAGCAATTTATAATTTCCAATTCAGTGACTCTGCATGTCTTTGGACTGTCAGAGAAAGCTGGATCTCATAGAAAGTCCATACAGTCGCCGGGAAAACACGTAAACTCCACACAGAAAGGCCCCAGCTGGATTCCAACCTTTCTTGCTGTAAGGTGACATGACACTGAGTCACCAAGCCTCCAAACATTTACGGCCTCCGCTAAAAGAAAACACTGAAAATGAGACAGGGCATCCATCCATTGCTGTAAATAAGTCAGGGATTCATGGCAGAGCATATTTGCACTCACGGAGTACTTTGAAGAATTGAGGGATTTATAAGGTTTTCAGATGTCTGAATCAAAATTTGACAACTTCCTTCAACATCTCCGATTATGCGTGACAGGAAGCACGCTGTGGAACAGCAGTCTGTCACACAGAGGCACTCAGAAACGAAGATCAGTCAAGAAACGACAGCAACAGTAACTACAAAGGAATTTCCAGTCCAAAAAAATGTGACATGACCTAAACACAGATGCTGTGGTTAACATCCATTAAACAGCAAATTAACCTTTTGTCTCCGGTTGATGTTAATAAAAATGGTGTTTGAGGGTTTTTTTTGTTGTTGTTGTTGTTGTTTTTTTTTGTTTGTTTTTTTTTCTCCCCTTGCTTAATGGATCAAAATGTGTACAAAACCTTGTAAAATACATGCCCAACTCTGAAACGAAGCCCTATTGATTTAACACACCCTGATTCCAGGCAACTGTGTTCAGGTTCATCAGGATTTGTGACACTGGAGCTTTGTGTCCTGTCAAATCAGTTTTCCATTCTGATTTAGTCAAATCTAGCGCTGCTCTCTTTCCGTCATTAATTTCGGTCAGTGCTTATTTACTTGTAGGTTTTCTGTCTTTATCTTTCCAGCAGCACAAGGATTTATTGAAGCTGCTCGTCTCATAGATTTGGCCGTCTGAGAACACAAAAGAACCACATTCGTTATCATTCTTAATCAGATGGTTTTTATGGATTTGTTTATGAGGTTTATTTATCTGCTTTGGACTTGGCGGTTATTTACCAGAAGATAACAGAACAAAGAGACTCTGAGCCACAAGTGGAGCTTAAAAGAAAGGAGGGCTTTACTGTGTGTTCATACTGTATAGGTGACCTTTTGAAATGTCATCCTTTGTCATCAAGGACTGACCTGCCACCACAGGAGCCCTGTGTCACCAACGCAACACCACCTACATGAAACATCTTCCCACTAAGGCAATGGCAATCCTTAAGGTGTCTTACATAATGTTTTAACCAAGAAAATGGCAGAAACTACTGTATGTTCAGCACAATTAATCTCGCACATTTTTATGTTGGAGTGACCATGAAGGAAATAATGCATCTACATGCAAATAGACACTGCTGTTTAAACAGGAAGTGGATTTGAATGTGTTGTGTGATGTGAGATAAAATAATTCAATATATAACTTATTTTCAAAGATCATTTTAGATGAGCTCCAGCTTACCATTATATCATGCATACATAACCAAGTAATTTGATTTACAACTTGATAGAAGAGATTCAGGCACAGTGTTTTAGGTCAGGCTAATCTTTATTTTTTATTTTTTTTTATTTTTTATTTTTGGGGAGGGGGGGNTGGGATTTGAATTAGAATGCCCCTAGTTGCGTGCTTGTAATGAGGTGAAATATTCCATCTTTGATATGGCACTAGAGGGCTCAATTTATGCAGTCAATTATGTGGCTTCATCATATATCTTGCATGAAAATGGACTAAAAATGCACCCACATATCTCTGAAATGCACCCTGTCTAAATGTACATCATGTACTGTGCCACTCTATCTATCTATCTATCTATCTATCTATCTATATATCTATCTATCTATCGCAGGAAATAATTCATGNTCTATCTATCTATCTATCTATCTATCTATCTATATATCTATCTATCTATCGCAGGAAATAATTCATGACAATATGGAATGACAATCTGAGAGTATTGAATTAAACCTGAGAATACTGAATGAAAACTGACATATGGTTAAAATAAAACAAATAAATTAGCACCATATTATTATCTGGAGTGCACAGTCAAAAAGATTATTGAAATCTAAATATATGGATGATAGATGGATATGTACATGTAGAAGTATAATTACATATACGTTATATACATCAAATTCAAATGCAAAGTTTCTTCTCTAATGCATTGTCAAACATGCATAACCTTTTTATTTTTATTATTTTTTAAATTTTTTACAGTACTCCCCACTCCCCCCATTCCTCAATCTGCACCATAATGCATACCCTTGGTTACTATTCTCATGGGAGGCTGTGCAGGGAGACTGGTTGCAACTATTAAGCAGCATGATCATGATTAAATGGTTGACAGTGGGAGCCAGGGAAGCATTAATTCCTTTCAAGCAGATTTTGGCCAAAGACAAATGAATTATGTAGCAAAAGCCCACTGAAGCAATCTACAAACCGCGTGAACCGCCACAGAGCTAAAGATAGAACGAGTGACAGGTTCACCTCCACTGTATAGTGAACCATTAAAAGGCACTCGTGTGTCTTTGAACCAACAGCGGTGAAAAAAAAAAATCAGGTTTCAAAGACACATGAATGCTGTAATGAATGCTGTCAACCCTGTTCCAGTGCACAGATTGTGTATATAGCAGTGCGGCCCTTAATGTATGTTCATAGAGTTGGAAGAAGTGAGAGAACTGATGCATATTATTAAAAATGTATAGCAGTGTTGGGCCATTGGCGCTGAAAAAAAAATTGTATTTTTAGCATGACAGTGTGTTAGCTTGTGCGCCCGTGATGATTCTAGCAGATAAAAAGAAAAAGGAAAAAAAAAAATCCTCTTCTGCCATAAAGTATTTTTNTTTTTTTTTTTTTTTTTATCAAATAACTTTTCTAAAGTTTGTTCAAAATCATATATCCTCCTCCCAGCAGACTCATTCTCATTCTCATTAAATTGTAACTACTCATGTTTTCAACACTGGGTAGAGCCAGATGTTCAATTCAAACCAACTGAGCGACAGTTTCACACTTCATAAATGCACAATGTGCTCCTCGGGGTAGCTCGCTGAACAGTGAGAATGCTTTTACACTGTGCAAAATGTTGCTGTTGCATGTCAGACACTTTGATGTGTCCGCACACCATACTGTAAGGATATCTTCTTTTCACATCAGGTAACTTTAAGGAGCTCGTGGCTCTTTGAAGATGCCGCTTCATTAGCATTCAAAGGGACGGCCCCAATCCAAATGCCCAGTGCTGGGATCAAAACATTGCCAACAGCAGGGCAGAGCAATGTGTGCAGCATCCTGTCATAGCTCAGCTCTTTGAGACACCTCATTTGCAGCCAAGGTATCATGTGGAAATCCCTCCATATAGATAATACCACGGGATACTCAGCAACCTGTCATGTTATTATGACAGGTATGTTTGCAGAAAGAGATTGGATCTGCTTGGGAAGGGCAGTAGTACAGCAGCTCTTTGATGGTTCACATCCAGGCCTTAATAAAGAAAGAGCACGCAGACTTGTGAAAGACAAGACAAAGTCAATGCAAACTGAGAAAGACGAATGGATTTCCTCCCTTCTTGCTAAATCTTGCACAGCTGACTGACAGATTTTCAAGTTATTAAATACACTTTCTTTTTAAAGGACCACACAGACAATCGTGCATGTTTGAGCTCAATATACAACCCCCATACATATTACGTTTTTGACAACCTTTTGCCTGCTAACACTTTTGTGCAATTGTAGAAGGCAAGGTCATTTTAATTTATTTGTAAAAACCATCTTCTCCTGGGACTATATTCCCTGGAGGAGACATACACTTTCTTCCTCACAGCTCTATGTTGGATCGGTTAAATAAAGTTACTTCAACAAAAAAAAATTAATAGACAACATGCACTGTGATGGATTACTTATCTTAAAGGACCATGTCATCTATTTTGCATGTTAAAGCCTAATATATTCAATTTTCATACACATAAGGTTACTGACAATCATTTCCCAAAGGATAAAACCGTATTTCAGCTTTCCTGATATTTTGCAAAATCGCTTAATCTTTCAAAATCAAATATTCAAGCGATACACCCACCTTAAAAATCAATGTTTCACCTGGTAATAGTTACACAGCCTTATCAAGTCATGGTCTTTAAATTTTTCGATAAACTCAGGTCTTCTTTTGGGACTATACTCCCTGGTGGAGACATACATTCACCTCCGCACTTTTTATTGAGCAGAGTTTCAAAATTTTACTGTTGAAATGCTAAAATTATGAAACTTTGAAAAAAAAAAAAAACCTGAATACACATGTTCATGATGATGGATTACCTATCCCAAGAACATTTCAGGTATCAGCAAGTTGATTTTAATAGTGTACCAGAATGAACTGAAGCCAATGGCAGTCTGGAAGGTAGGAAAAACAATTCTAAAATTTACCTCTCTAGTAGTACACAGTGTTTTGGGAAATGTTTGTCAGTGTATATGCGTATGTATACTTGTATACGTTGGACTCAAACATGCTAAATTCCCTTTAGCGTCCTTTAAACCATTTCAGAAAATTACTAGCTTCAGTGAGAGTTGCGTGTTTTGAGGCAGAAAGCTTGATGGAAACCGTGTCACATTACATGGCTCCTCTTCCCTATAGTTGAGATTTTCCTGCAGCAACCTAGAGAAGTTGTCTGCAGAATTACCTGCTTGCACGTGTTCTTCATCCTCTTTGTCCTTTCTGTCAACACAGTAAAAATTCAGGCCAAAGACTTTTCTGGGTGAGAATGAATTAATTAAACAGTTTTCTGTTGGGACACGACTGAGTACAACAATATACAGTCTGGGGGGAAAAAAATGCTTAAGGACTTTAAATATTGATAGTTGTCTCAATTATTGATAGACCCCCATGATGCTTCAAAAGTGTGCAACGTGATCACTACATAACTGTGCATGTTCGTGCATAACTAAGTGGCCAGTATGTTGTGCATATACTGTATATGTGTCACCGATATGGAAAAAGGTGCAAAGAAACATGCTGAGCCCCCTCAAAGTTGATTTCAGCTCCCCTGAAAGCCATAAAATTTGCATTTTAAATCAGTTACAAAGTTGTATGAACTAATTAATGTGCAGTGACATCAAACAAAATTTAATTACAGAGGCCGACGCTTTCCTTGTAGAAGTTCCGTTGTGGCTTTGGTTCAGGATTAGATGCACTCATCTGACATGCGTGCTCTCTGGAGCCGAGATCAGATGACTCTCAAGACTTAAATTTATCATCTGAAGCAAAATCACATGTCTGTGCACCACTGCCATGTTGATTTGGTATTCAGGTCATGTTTTAATGGGGACATATTATGATTTTTTGTTATTTTTCCCTCATTTCACAGTTAATATAGTAGGGAGTATGTGTTGTTATGAATGCATCCAGTAACTCATAGGTCCTACTGGCCTGAAAGCTTTAAGACAGTCCTTTACTTCTAGAACATGTTAATATCAAAATGTAACACATCTGGTTAGACACACCCACAAAGTACAAGGCTACATGGTTTCTACAGTTCTTAGGTGTTGCTAGCTCAGACATGGCATAGCTGGTGGATCAGAAAAGAGCAGACTTTTTAGGAGGGGAACTTAAAGAGGCACTTTCCCAAAATGTATACACTCAGTGAGCACAGTCTGCAGAAAAGGCAGGTAGAAGTAGATCAGGTTTTTTTTTTTTTTTTTTTTTTTTTTTTTTTTTTTTTTTTTTTTTT
>VXCM01004635.1:0-71702 GCA_014773175.1 Lucifuga dentata | reverse complement strand
CCAGAATGAACTGAAACCACTGGCGGTCTGGAAGGTAGGAAAAAAAATTTAATTCACCATTCCAGTAATATCTTTGGGAAAGGATTGTCAGTAACATTACATGTATGCAAATTGAATATAGTAGATTCAAACATAAAAAATGGACGGTATGGTCCTTTAAGTCTTAAACACAATTTCATAAGAGCTGTTGTTGAAGCATCTTCAGTTATATTGTCCATAGAGTAGCAAAGTGGGTGGTTGTGCTAAAAATACTGAATAAGCCAAAACAGATTCAAAATTTATCACAAAAAAAAAACTTCAACTCAGTCATCAGCAGTACTGCAGTAAGCATTGTTACTGAATTAGTTTCTTTATCACAAAGGACCTTGGGAAATGTATTATGTATGTATGTATCAGCATTGCTTCCTCCAAGTAGTTTATTCAATATATTTTCACTTTTAATAGTATTAGAAGAAGTGAGTGAATCTGTATTATTGAATACATGATGTATGTGACAACTGGCACAGACACGAGGGCTGTTATAATGTGAAGAATTATACTGTGGGACTTCTGTTACACCAGGATCCATCCCTGAAGAGGAGGGTGGGAAGTTGTATAACAGCTGTCCAGTGTTTGGCCCTGATGGAGCACTGATACTTAAACACAGGAAGGTATGTCAAGATGCATCAATGATAATCATTCATCTCTTCTTAAAAAAAAAAAAAAACTCACCTGTGTTGTGATCCACTTCTAGTAATTAAATCAGGAATGGAGAGTTGGCTCCTCCCTGATTTTGATTGGCTAAAGTCTCCTGATTCAGCTTTCCGTTAAAGATGGAAAATATGCAGTGCCAGGTTACACGAGGACCCATATTGGGAACCACCACTTTAAAGCTGGGGCCACACTACAGGATTAATTGCCTGATTAAGCAGTCAGGCCGATTAAGTTAGTTGGGGAGCGTCATAACGCTCAATCTGCATGTGTGTTGTTTAATCGGTATCAGTCGGCCCAGCTCCGATGATATGAAACATGTTCGAAATAGTCAGCTGGCAGCTGACTGGCGGTCCTCCAAACCAGCGTTTTTGTTTTTTTTTTGTTTTTTTTTTGTTTGGTTTTTTTTTTAATAACTGGAAAGTTTTTGCAGCAGTGAAAATTTGTCTTGCAAATAACAAATGTCAGCATTCTGCTGGTCTGGGGACATGGAGGAGCATCTCGTGGACGTGGCAAAATCAGCAGTGCTTTTTAATTTAAATGCAGTACTTACCACACCGAACCGACAAGCAGAAAGCCTGGGCGTGTACCACAGAGAAACTGGGAACATCAGCTGAATAGTGACTAGCTAGCTTTCGTGTGTTTATGGATGGATAGACTGTGACTTATAACGTGAATATTGGCTATTAAATGGCTAACTTTGCTTTGTGTTTTAATGGAAAGTTCTCTGAAATTGTAGTTCAAAAGGTGAAAACAGGATGTGCGTCTCTGCGCCCAATACAGCTGGATTCTTAAGCCAAAACTGAGTTGGAGTGGGAGAACCTGACACCCAAACGGAAGTGGATCTGAAAAGGCTGGACTTTTTAAAACCCCACGTAACTCCAAGAAATACTATAAGCAACAAGTTTGCCATACTAGTTTTAATGCATGGACATTAATAATAATAATTAAGTAGTAATAATAAGTAATAATCTATTGTCTTATTCACTTGGGTTTTATAGCAGTTGGCAAACTTATGTGGCTCATGACTGCCACCTACAGGATGCTTGTAGATTTGCGGGTGGGCTCAATAATCTGCTATGGTATGATCGCTGTCTTTATGTGTGGTGCGTTGAGCGGACTGGATCTGTTCCGATTCAGTTGTGTTGTGTGTCTTGTAATAATCGGCCATGACTAAAAAGTCATGTAATGTGGCCCCGCCTGAAGGTACAGAGTTCTTATTGACACTACGCATGAGGTGAGGACAAGTATTTTGAGTGTTTCCAAATTAGTTTAATCAATGATCTCATTAGCATAACTATGCTTCAATGCTTAAAGGACCATACCAGCCATTTTGCATATTTGAGCCTAATATATTCAATTTTCATACATGTTACGTTACTGACAATCATTTCCCAAAGGATAAAAAACCGTATTTCAGCTTTTCTGATATTTTGTGAAATCTCCTAATCTTTCAAAATTAAATATTCAAGTGATACACCCACCAATCTTCGATGTTTTGCCTTTTAATAGTTACACAGCCTTATGAAGTCATTTAAATTTTTCGATAAACACAGGTCTTCTTTTGGGACTATATTTTCTGGTGGAGACATACATTCATCCTGCGCTTTTTATTGCCCTTAAATGCTAAAATTATGTAACTTCCTAAAAAATTCATAAATATACGTGTTGTCCGCAATAACGGATTACCTATCCCAAGAATGTTTCAAGTATCAACAAGTTGATTTTAATAGCGTACCAGAATGAACTGAAACCAATGGAGGTCTGGAAGGTAGGAAAAACAAGTTTTAGCTCACTGTTCCAGTAGTATGCTTTGGGAAATGATGTTATGAAAATTGAATATATTAGCCTCAAACATGCAAAATGGCCAGTATAGTCTTTTAAAGGGAAAATATTATATACATTCCATGTTCTAATTTTCATTTAGTGGTCTATTTTGAAACATTTGCATTGCTTTAGTTTGCAAAAGAAACACAGTTTACAGAGTGAAATTAGACATTTTAGGTACTGTCTCTTTAAGGCCCCCTTCCAAAACACTGCTCTGTTCTGATTGGTCAGCCGCATCAGCCTGGAGGTGGGAACACCCGTGGACTCTGAAACTTGGATGCTGGCCCAACACTCACTCGTTAGCCTTGTACTTCATGGGTGTGTCTAAATATATATGTTTAAGCCTATAAATGAATAAATTCAAATGTGTGATAAGCTGATGTAAACACGTTACGGAAGGAAAGGACCAATCAGAAATGAAGCTTTCAGGGCAGCTCAGGACCTGTAGTTTGACTGTTCACAGTTTGCACAAACATACAGTTTGCACATTTCTGTAGGTTTTGGGCCTCAGGTTTTCCAACAGTGTTCAACTATAACATAAGGGAAAATCACAAAACTCATACTACGTCCCCTTTAATGTTTCCTAGATACATTAGCAGGATATTAGCTAGATGAAGTGCATCTGTTCATTTCAACACTTTTCACTTTTTCTCTTTAAGATTCACCTCTTTGACATAGATGTTCCAGGGAAAATCCGCTTCCGGGAGTCGGAGACATTGAGCCCAGGCAGCAGTCTGTCGATGTTTGAAACACGTGAGTGAGCGTCTCCGGCCTCCATCTTTCCACTCTTCAGTTGGACCAGCAGGACATTGATTTGTTGTTTTCTCTGTGCAGCGTTCTGTAAGATCGGTGTTGGGATTTGCTATGACATCAGGTTTGCGGAGCTCGCACAGCTCTACAGCAGAAAAGGTAAGTGGCTGGTGGGTTGTTTTCTGGCATTAGCTGGACTGTTTGTAACGACTTTTTGTACAGTTTGTCAGGTTTTCCTTCTGTCGTCAGGCTGTCAGCTTCTGGTCTACCCTGGAGCCTTCAACATGACGACTGGTCCGGCCCACTGGGAGCTCCTGCAGAGAGGAAGGTCAGGCTGAGGCTCCAGGCACAACGATTAAAGTCCAAAGTAGAGTCTAAAACAGTCAGTCTAAATGTCTGATGTTGAGTTTAGTGGAAATATTTCAGCTGTGGTCAAATATGAGTCCAATCTGTATTGTGGAATATGAGTGGCGTGTGATAAAGGGACCCAATATTATCAATGAAGTAATTACAACAGTAAAGACATCATAAATAAAATTCTATTTTCTCAAAAATCTTTATATCATAAGAAAATCTTTAATGTAATTATTCTGAACTTAAAGCTTCTGAATCATGGTCAGTAGATGCGGGACTTTCAAGATTTCCTGTTCTCAAAAGTAGCTTGTGTTATGACGACAATACTTATGCTAAGGTTCTTTTTGTGATTTTATGAAGGCAATAATGTGATCATTATGCTTTATAGGATAATTGTATCTTTAAATGATTTGATTTTCAGGTCAAAATGAAGCGAATATAATTTGGCAAAAATTATTTGTCTCTAACCCCTACATACTCAAAGTCCAGCCCTTCATCACAATAATGGTGGCCCCCTCCAAAAGTCGTTTAAATCCCAAATGAAATATGAGTACATAAACACTATTTAAGAAGTTATGGAATTAGAAAAAATGTTTTACGTGAATTTATAGACATTATTTTCATAAAGTTGGAGAACACAGCATGATGAAAATGATCACATGACTGTTTTAGATGCACGTTTGTTGTCTCTGTGCGCCACAAGTTTTATCCACGAAAACAAGCTAGCGATGCCAGACACACCTTGTGCAGCCGTTAGCAAACAAACATAAGTACTTCTAGTAAAAAAAAAAAGAAAAGNACACCTTGTGCAGCCGTTAGCAAACAAACATAAGTACTTCTAGTAAAAAAAAAAAGAAAAGTTGATTTTGAAAACAGTCAATTCAACACAAAATGGACTGAGGACGACGTGTTTATATTAGCATCTCATGCTAATCCTAAACCGCCGTGTTTAATCTGCCAAACAACGAAGTGCCACTATAGCTGGATTTACACAACCACACATATGCGACCTGATTCCGATCTTTTGCTCACATGCAACACGTATCAGATACGCTTCCTGAAGATGTAAATGGTAAAAAGCCACATGGAATCGGATATTCTCAGATCCATTTTGGGCCNCTGAAGATGTAAATGGTAAAAAGCCACATGGAATCGGATATTCTCAGATCCATTTTGGGCCACTTGCATATGTGGAAATAAATTGGATACATATCGGATATCTGCCAATGCGACTGCTGTCTAAATACATAGATCGGAATTTCCTTCCCATTCTGACTCTGACATAATATTCTGCCTTGTCCGCCCTATGAATAATGTCAGCATCAATATAATGACGCTCTCTATAAATAGAAATGGAAGACATACTGTATCAGACATGTTGATGTGTGTTTATGTCAAATAGATGTGTTAGTGTGTGATAACAGGCTCCTGTTACAGCAGCAAAACTCCAACTCCACCCGCTTCTCCTCCATGATTAACCAACGAAAATACATGTCCCGATGGAGAGATAAACGCTGAAACAACATATCAGATGTTTCTCTCTGCATGTTAAAGTTGCTAACATGCTGATCATATTTTAAATAGTTCTCTCATCCATTGAATCATTTTTTTTTAAATATCCGTCTCAGAAAGTGTGCATGCGCAGCTGCATCTGGTTGCTGTGGGTCAAAGCATGTAAACAAAGGTTTTGGATATGAGCCGCTTAAAAAAGACAATGTAAATACGCTGAACAAAAAATCGGAGGCAAAATATTGAAATTGAGCATCAAGACTTGTAGTGTAAATCCAGCCTATGAGACAAAATATGCTAACTTTCATTCTGCTTTTCTTTCTGGTGACAAGAACAGAAACGATCATCTTCTTTCTGAAGTTTTTGTAAGACCAAGATTTCATGTTGCTTCTTATGTGACATTACTAGTAAAGTAATCTGCAGCTTCAAGGTGGAGGGACTAATTAAGGATTTTTTTCTCACAGGACCCCAACTCCCCTTCATATTGCAGAATTGGCCCCTGGCCAAAATGATTTGAGTTTCCCTGCTCTAACTTTACTTGTCACTGTGTCTTATAAAGGGCACTTGATAACCAAGTTTTCGTGGCCACAGCATCGCCTGCCAGAGATGAAACGGCTTCGTACGTCGCCTGGGGTCACAGCACCGTGGTGAGCCCGTGGTAAGACGTCCATGCTCTGACCAGCTCATACTGTGACATTAAAGTGTGAGCGAGAGAAACTAAAGCCCCATTTACACCTTGCATGAATATATGATCTGTATCAGATACATTATCCAATAATGATAAATCCTCAGTCTGATCAGATCGTGGATTTCTGTCCGTACACAGCTGAAATGCAATGACATCAAATCCACCCACAAGTCAAAAATGTCATCCCACCTTGTATTCCTGTCTCTACCCACTCTCATTTTTTAAAGGACCAGATTGGTGGTTTTGCATGTTAGAGACCAATATATACAACTTGCATACACGTTACGTTACACTCAACCATTTCTCAAACTAGACTGCTGGAGCAGTAGATATTAGAATTGTTTTTCTTACCTTCCAGACTTTCAGTTCAGTTCAGTACACAGTTAAACTCAACTTGTAGAGACTTGAAACATGCTTGAGATACATAATCCATCACAGCAAACATTATGTCTATTAAGTTTTTTTGTCAAGGTAATTTTGTTGACTCTGCCAAACATGGAGCTATATAGAAGAAAATGTATTTCTCCACCAGGAAATATAGTCCCAGGAGAAGACAGCTTTTACCGTGAAATTAATAATGATCATTCCCTCTACATTTGGACTTACATGATAGCAGGTGAAACGTTGAATTTTAAGGTGGGTGTATCACCAGGACATTTGATCTTAAAAGATTAGAGGGATTTGGCAAAATAACAAGAAAACTAAAATATAGTTTTATGTTTTGGAAAATGTTTGTCAGTAATGTAACATGTAATATGAAAAGGAAGTATTTATTTGGCTTAAACATGCAAAATCAGCAGTATTTTAAGCTATTCTGAATCAAATTTGCGACTTGCTGTAAATGCGCAGACAGTGACAGGCAAAAAAAGTTATTATTATTTTAAAAATGAGCAGATTGTCAATGGAGAAAAGAGGAAGGATGAGCTTTAATTGCATCGCGACTCACATAGTGATATCCAATCACAATGCAGGCAGCATCCAGATAATGAGAACACATGTTCAAACAAGATGTAAATGCAGATGTCGTTATCTAGATGAACATATCTGGATGCTGAGGAGCACGACGTGTCTGTGTCAGACTGAGTAGGAGACACAAGCCACAGATACATGGAGAGGAAAAGAAAGGCCAAGTGTGTCAACGAGCAGAGCAAAAGTCAAGTTTGCTTATTTTTTATTTAACCTGTATTCTCATTGAGATCGCCATCTCTTTTTCAAGACAGACCTGTTTATAATAACACACATAAAAGAATAAGAACAACAAAAACACATTCAGAAAACACACACAACTCAGTTTAAACAAACTGAGAAAAGTATTACAAGCATGAGGATCTATCTGTTTTTACAGAGATAAGAATGCAGTTTTTATCACAGTCAGGTGTAAACATTGTTGACTGCATGATTTCTTCCATAGAGCAGAAGAGAAATGTGTTTTTTTTTTTTTTTTNGTTTTTTTTTTGTTTTTTTTTTTGTTTTTTTCTCAGTACAAAAATCCAATTTTAGTTTTCAGTTTGTTTGCAAGATCTTTCACACGAGTCTTAAAGGAAAGTCTGGTTTCCAGGCAGATTTCCAAATGTTTCTAAAATTAAACATTTTCGATTTGAGATGCTGGAAAGGCTTAAAAATGAAGAGATGGTGAAATACTCATCTGATCTTGAAAACAGCAGACATGTTATTTTATCTGCAGTAAAAGGAGTTTATGATTGACAAGAGAAATTTGAAATCTCACTTTAAATTTGCAGCAAAGAGATGGAGGGTGAACCAGTGACTTATTAAATGACATCTTCTGTATAAATCTGTGTATTTAAATATTCAGTGGAAGATTTAATCACATTTTTACATAGCAAGAATAAAAGAGGATTAAAACTAGACTCTTGTGAGAAACCTTTTCTAAGCCCTAGAGCCCTTGATTGGGCATTCGACACAACAGTTTATAAGAGTTCTTCAACCATTCAACCATGAGACTTAAGGCAAGAAAGGAAAGGAGAGAATACGTAGTGACTAGCGTACCAAAGCTCTTAAAGGACCATACCATCCATTTTATATGTTTTAGCCTAATATATTCAATTTTCATACACGTAACATTAGGGTTAGTAAGGGTTACTATATCAGGAAAGCTGAAATACAGTTTTATCCTTTTGGAAATGATTTCAGTAACATTACATGTATAAAAATTGAATATGTTAGCCTCAAACGTACAGAATAGCTGGTATGGTCCTTTAAAGTGGCTTGACACATGTACATGCCCCTTGTCATGTGATGTTGTGTTGTTTTTGTTGCAGGGGAGAAGTTATCTCCAAGGCTGGACCAGAGGAAGCTGTTATTTATGCCGACATCGGTGAGTGAGAATGCTGTTTGGAAGCCTCTTCAGAGAGAGAGTAGACGAAATAATAATAAAAATTCTAATGTGGGTGTAATTATCTGGTAGGGTGTTTGTTAAATGAGTTTGGGGGTTCTTGTTTTGTGTTGGTATTTTTGTTGGAAAAAAAAAACTTATGTAAACAAATTGTATTCGACATATTGAAATGAATAAATAAAGTTGGGGGAAAAATATATATATATTGTGGTACAACAAAAACAACAGCCTTAAAAGTGATTTAAGTGCAGTTGTATTGGATCCACCACCTGTATATTTTGTGCCTCACACACTATTGTCTTTGGATCATTTGGATTCATTATCTCTTTGTGTCTGTGTCTCATTACTCATTTCTTCCAGACCTGCAGTATTTAGCTGATATACGGCAGCAGATTCCAATCACAGCCCAGCGCCGTGATGACCTGTACGCCGTGAAAACCGTGCAGGAAGAATCGAGCTGAACCTCCGTCACCTCCAGAGACTCTAAAAGGTGTTAAGAGAAACTATGCAGCAGATTCAGATGCAAGAGTCTTAATGGTGGAAACTGAGATATCAACAGGACTGTCACCGATCAGCCGATTGTGCCTGTACGATTGAGTATTCTGCTCATTTTTGGAAAGAGGGAATTATTATTGCTTCACTTAAAGTAAATAAAATGTATTTGTGTTTTGTAATATGCAGTGCTGAAATGAAAGTCGATACACAAAAGTATTTGATGACAACTTTGATGATCGATCAATTGTCTCAGTCAGTACTTGCGTGCTTTTATCTGATTCATATTGTAAATTTGATTTTGTTTGGACCACTTGTCAGATAAAATAAACTGTAGACAGGTTGTTTCTGAAACTTGTGATGTATGTTTGTCATTATTTTTGACTTTTGACAGACTAAACATTGAATACAAAAACTGATGGATTAATCAGGAAACAAAACTGTGCTCAATCACATTGATATTTATAAACATTAGACAGCAAATGTTTTGTCTTTTTTATGTTTGATCCATTTTCCTATATTTTGGGTAATTTGGGGATTTTATTGTTTCTTTCAGAGATTTTCTGTAAAACTTCTTCAGGCTTTCACTGTCATACTTTCTGTCATGATGTGAAATGAAATCATGTGAAATAAAACACTTTAAAATTAGATTTGGGCATCTTTAGTAACAAACCTTGAAATAATAACCTCTCCCCGTGAGAAAATGTATGTGTTACACACAAGAATACTTGTGGAATCATAATACCACCTTAAACCCTACAGTGAACTATTGACTTAAATATAAATACTTATTCCCTCCTGTTCTGGCGTAGATATTTTGTTAAAAAAAACTAAAACAATACACAATATTTTAGCATGTGTACCCACTGGTCACAACATACTAACAACACACATACAACATGCATACCACGTGTTACAAATCAGTGCTCCAGTTGTCTCATGCTCATAATCTTCTAGTTCACACCTTGGTCTCGGTAAGAAAGTCCACCGACTCGATCTGCGTCGCCTCCGTTTCCTCCTTGTGTCGCCTCCTTTTGTCCTCTGAGAACATCGAAAACAATCATTTTTCAGTTGTTTCAGCAAGATCATATGGTTTTCAGGTCACAGAACAAAAAATGACATTAGACATGCCCAACAGGAAAATTCTATTGTGTCAAACAGGTTTTGATTGGGCAAAATGCATTTATTTTAGATATGTGTTGTCTTTTTTTTTTTCTTAATCTTCAATTGTCCACTTGTCACCATCATGTGACTGCAGTTATTTTTTCCCACCAATTGAACTGAATCCACTGTACATCAAATTGCACGTGATGATAGTGATGATAGTCCATCATGGGATAAATAAGGCTGATTTTTTTTTCTTTATTAGATTGGTGTATTACTTTTGAAGATCAAAATATTTAAAATACACTGCACTACAGGCCAGAAGTTTGAGGCCACCCCCCCAGATTTAAAAAAAAAAAAATCATCAATACACTGTTTGTTTTATAATTTATTGCACAGGAAATGACAAAAATATATAAAATAAATGTAACTAATTAGTTTTCAAGAAGAAGTTGTCAACAAGAGCACATTATGTAGCCAGTATGGATTAAGAAATGACTTTTAATGAAGGCACCAGTCTGTATTAGTGCACTGGCACTCCAGTTATGTTCCAACTCCCTGCTGATGTGTTTTAACATTTTATTCAATAGCTGCTGTCTGCCTTCTCCCACATCATTTTAGGATTAACATGCTACACAGTCTGCTCATGTTGCTGCTCTGCAGTAATGCTGTGGAGGTGTTTTGGTGGAGAGACCTGGAGATCCAAATTAAAGGATTTATGAAGAAAGAGAATTACCATTCCATCCTTCAAAGACACGCGACTCCATCCGGTTTACAAATTATTGGTCAAAATTTCATTCTTCAACAGGATAATCCAAAACATTCATCAAAATTATGCCAAAATTACATCCATCCAAAAGAGAAGCAAAAAGTTTTGAGAATTCCGACTTGGCCAGAGGAAGTTACTTTGACGAAACTAAAGTCTGAGCCTGAAATGATTCAAAGTGCTTTGATGTGACTAATTCTTCTTTAAAATTAATTAATTACATTTATTTTTTGTATTTTTCATCATTTCCTGAGCAATAAATTGTAAAATAACATCTTTTTTTTTTTTTTTTNTTTTTTTTTTTTTTTTTAATCTGGGGGTGGCCTCAAACCTCTGGCCTATAGTATATGTTGGAATATTAGGAATTCATTTGTAAAGATTCCTGGATCAGGATGAGCACCAGAATCTACTGGGTTCATCCCTGCATCATGCCCTTCCCTTCCACCAAGTTTTGTCAAAAACGGTTCATAACTTTATGAGTAATCCTGCTAACAAGGCAACCAACCACTTGACAGCTAAAAACAAGAGTGCATAACCCTAACCCGAACCACGGCCAACAAAATCCCTTATTGAAAAAGAAAAAAAGAGCCACCATGCTGAATTACAATGAAACCAGCCCATTAGTATTGATTTTGTAGACTAAAAACTGAATCCTGAATCCAGAATATGATCTGAAACACCTCTCTACACTGTCTATATGTCCCCCAAATTTCATCCAAATCCGTCCATAACTTTTGAGATATTATGCTAACAAACAAATGCAGGTGATCACATAACAAATTTCTCTCGAGGCAGTAAATGTGGCATTATTATATTTCAGCACTTCGTCCCTCCAGTGTACTATGACATGAAATGCATAAAATGGAAACTCTGGAATTTGAAAACCAGATTACTGAAGAAGCCATGAATGCTTTCCTGCTTTCTGTTTAAAGGGCAAATCCGTGCTGAATCAAACAGGACATGAAAACTGCTGCACGACTTTTCTTCTGGCTGAAACTTTCAAGTAGGTTGTCGTTTTGGCCACACCCCAATCGCTGACATCACAGCAGGTATGTGGCATAAACACAACATGTTTCTGACAGAGAATAATGCAGTAAGTTTTCTGCCCTCTGTCATTTCTTATTTACCCTTTAATGTGATATTACTCATTAGCAGTCATCAGTAATTTACTGTTTCTGTTTCTCTTTGCATTACCTCTCCTATGTTTTTTTTTCCATTTTTTTTCCTTATATGATAAGGTTTTTTAGGGAGTTTTTCCTTGTCATGTTTTATGGTTGTCTTTGGTGTTTTATTGTGTTTTATTTCTCTACTGGTTTTATTTGTATTTGTGTTTTATAATTGTGCAGCGCTTTAGTCAACCTTGTTATTTTTAAATGTGCTTATAAATAAATTGACTTGGCTTGTCTTCTTAGAGAGCTTGGACTGGCTGGGTCAGAAACCATTAATGTGTAGGCCTGTAAAGATTTAAAGGACCATACCAGCCATTTTGCATGTTTGAGCCTAATATATTCAAGTTTCATACATGTTACATTACTGACAATCATTTCCCAAAGCATACTACTGGAATGGTAAATTAAAATGTTTTTCCTACCTTCCAGATCACCACTGGTTTCAGGTTCATTCTGGTATGCAATGAAAATCAACTTATTGTTACTTGAAACATTCTTGGGATAGGTAATCCATCATCGTGAACAAGACGCATATTCAGGGTTTTTATTTATTTATTTTTTTTAGAAGTTTCATAATTTTAGCATTTAAGTGCAATAAAAAGCGTGGAGTGAATGTATGTCTCCACCAGGGAATATAGTCCCAAAAGAAGACCTGTGTTTATTGAAAAATTTTAACGACTGTGACTTCATAAGGCTGCGTAACTATTAGCAGGCAAAACATCGATTTGAATATTTGATTTTGAAAGATTAAGAGATTTTGCAAAATATCACGAAAGCTGAAATATTGTTTTATCCTTTGGGAAATGGTTGTCAGTAAACGTTACGTGTATGAAAACTGAATATGCACTATTAGGCTCAAACATGCACAATCGCCGGTATGGTCCTTTAAAAAACATTGCATGTGATATTGGCTTTACAAATAAACTTAACCTGACTTACTGAGGTCTGGCTGGTGGTGCTTCTTTTTGTTCCTGTCCATGTGAATCTGGTAGATCACTCCGGCGAGCACCATGAGCCCCACCACCACACACAGACCTGTGCTGAACATCCACATGCCCTCCGACGCTCGACTCACCACCGTGCTCCTATCCACTCCATCTTCACACAGCAAAAAACACCGATTATTGCACAAGTTTGACCTGCTGATGAGATGCAATGCCTGGGATCTCAAATCGCATGGTGACACTCACGGATCGTCAATGTTAAGGTTTTGTTCAAGGACTGGTTGTCTGATGCACGACACACTGGAATCCTGGGAAATGTTGATCGTCAGGTGACTTGTGATGTTGTAGAGTTGGGAGTCTGGGAGCGACGCTACCAGAGTCCTGACGGAGCCTTCAGGAGGCGTCTCTTTGTCATCGATGAGCCAGTAAACAACAGGAATAGGAAATCCACCGCTGGAGTGACACAGGAAGACGGTCTCATTGCCCTGCACCGCTTCCTCTCTTTGCATCGATGGGGAGCTGAAACGAGCTAGAAAACAGGATCAAAGAACGGAGGTAGTTTCTTTAAATATCCTCTGATGGTGTAGTTTCGTAC
This sequence comes from Lucifuga dentata, assembly GCA_014773175.1. NCBI lineage: Eukaryota > Metazoa > Chordata > Actinopteri > Ophidiiformes > Bythitidae > Lucifuga > Lucifuga dentata. The sequence goes on along the minus strand of VXCM01004635.1, from coordinate 58,461 downwards.
TGGTTCATGACTGACCTGCTATCTTGAGGCACACTGTGCACATTGGAGCACTTTGGTTCTCCCCTGACATGGTAAATAGACTATAATATGTCTTGAATTCTTTGGGATTCTGTATAGAGAGCTCCAAAGAGAAGTTTCCAGTCCGTGGAGCATCAGAGGAGACTTTGGTGCTGTTGGTGCTCCACGTCTTCCACGTCTTCACATCTCCATCCTCTTCCCACGCCGACCTGAGCACCACTTCATCGTCTCTCCTCCACTCGATGGAGAAATTCACAAATTCCTCTTTAGGTCCATTGTGAAAGCATGGCAGTGAGACCAGCTGTCCGACTATCCCGAGGACACACTCTTCCTCTGCACATGGAAAAAAAAAAAAAAAAAAAAAGTTAAACAGCAGAAGTGAAGTTGTTGTTTTCACCACTAAATCAGTCTGTTAACTGGCTGTCAGCAGAGACGAGTTATTCACCCAGACAGGAGCTGTAGCTGAGGAAGCTGAGCAGCAATCCTACATGCCACAGAGCTGGCATTGCCCAGTGAGACAAGGTCCCAACATGCAGGAGGCAAAAACACCTCAAAGATGTTCTACTCTTTAGTCTGGAAAACAAACAGAGGCCCATCACTGGACTGCTTTGACAGATAATACTGTCTAATGTTACTTCCTGTTTCCAACTCCCTCCCTTTAATAACTCCTAGTCCTATGCGCTTCCCACCACCACTCCTGAATACAAAGGAATTCACTGTCAGTCATGTCCTGGCTTGTTGTGCCGTACCTGCTCTCTCTCTCGCTTTCCCTGATATAAATGAAGAACGTTGCTGTTAACACAAACAGATGCAGATTTCAGACCCAAACAGCAATCCTCTTCGTTTCCATCAGCACAGAGCCTGTTCTGAGCCGTCGTATGGTGATTGGCCTGACCTGTTTGACAGCTTTCTCCTTATGTTACCTGGGCACACACCCACATACGTCATGTGTGTGTGAAGCCAGTAAAACAATGGAACAGCACGTCTAATCTCGTTTTAGGATTGAATCAAATAAGACCAACTCAGACTAACCCTAACCCTAACCAACTCTACATTTTGTTTTTTTTGTTTTTTTTGTTTTTTTAGGTTTGGGTCTTTTTAACATTTGAAATACATATTTTTATCATTAATTTTAAAAATATATATCTGAATTTATATACAAAAAATATCAGTCTGGACATATTGTTTCTACTGCCACTCACTAAAATTCCTATTACTACTACTATTACTCTATTACTATTACTACTATTACCACTACTACTACTTCTAGTAATAGCCATACTGTTACTACTTCTATTTTTTTTTAATTTTAGTGCTTTTCAAAGAAAAAAGAAATGTCAATTTAACTGAAAATATGCCAAAATGAGAAACGCACTACATCCCGGAGTCCACCAGGAGCCAGACTAAAACCTGCGAGACCTAAATGACAAAGGAAGTGACGTAACCGCAGAGGAAGCCCGTGCAGCATTTTATGGGTTTATTTTCCCTGTGTACTGTCTTTCAGGAACTTTTACCTACCTACAGTTTCCGTATAAATCCGCTCATTTGAAATATTTTCGGTCCTTATCCGCAACTGAAAACGTATACGTTATCTTATCCATCTGTAGCGTAAAGTATCTGTTTGCTAAAGCGTTGTGGTTTACGTAGACTGGGAGTAAGGATGACCTGGAAGGCTTCGTTCAGGACAAAAAACACAATATACGTCCCAGGTACTGACAGCATGTACGAGACAGCAACGTTCAGCTGGGCTTTTCACAACAAGTATGGAAATCAATGTAGAATTTAACTTGAGATGAATTTATTTCGTAAAATGATGATTTAATTATCTCCACGTGTACAAACTCTGCTGCAAGAACCTTACAGAGTGAGTGAGAAGACAACAACAACAAATCTTGAGCCTGAGATGTGTCACCTCCAGTGTTATCAGTGTCAGTTTGTGGTCTGATTTCATCCTGTAATGTCCAGATAACATCAACAAGAAAGCTTCCTGAGGCAACATGACAGCAGTGAAGAGGCTTGGTTCTCTTTGGTCGCTCCTGCAGCACACACACAGCTGGCACAGAGCAGCATCAGCAACCTGCAGAACCCTCAACGCATCATCTCATCATGCAATCAGCAGGTTTGAGCACTCCTGGCTGCAACTACACCCCAGAGCGTTTTCACTCTCTGCATCCAGGTTCAAGAGCATAGATGACTTCAGCAGTGGCTTCACAGAAGAGGATGATGATGATGGTGAAGATTCCATTGAGGACAGTGAGGTGGATGAACTGTTCCAGCAGCAGGTTCCCACCAGCATTGGAGAAGGACAGCACAGGATCTTCATCGTTCACCCTGATGTGAAATGGGGAAGCAAGAAGCAGCATCTGACCACAGGTAGCATGACGAGAGTGTGTGCAGAGTTCCACTTACCAAATTTCCACGAATCAGCGTTCTTTTATTCGCCAAGTGCACAAGGAATTTCTCTTTGTGTGTGGTGTCATAAAAAAAAAAAATTAATACAAGTATAAAAACAATATGTGCAGGTAAAAAAAAACTGCAATATGTACAGATCAAAATACAGAAATTTAGGCATAAAAGTAAATGTGCAAACAGGCAAACAATATTGCCCCAACAGTGAATAAGTAAACATGAATACAAAATAATGCAAAGTTAGAGAATATTGCACCAATTGTGGGTTTGTAAACATAACCAGTAAGATTGTAAGCAAAGAAATAAAGTGTAGGTGGTGAAAAGGGTGAAATTAAAAAAAGTCCAGAGCAAAGTACACAAAATGTATCAAACCTTCTACCTTGAACAAGGTAGAAGGTAGAATGTTTTTATTCCAGGTTCATTTTAATTCTAATTTTTGTCCTGATGTGTATCAGACCCATATATTGATTAGATGTGTGGTAGAGGTGTGATTTCCTTCTCTTATTGTATTATTTTGCAGCTGAGCTGATGATGGCCGAGGCTGTGGGGCTTGTGAACACCTTAGATAACTGGACAGTTGTGGACAAGGTCATCCTCTCCACCAAGACACCAGAGAAGAAAAAGATATTTGGAAAGGGGAATTTCCAGTCGCTTACAGGTCTGATAAATATTATACACTATCAGTATCATTTGAATCCGTGCATTAAGTCAGTATGTATCAGTATAAATCATCTTGTTTTTTCTTTCCAGAGAGAATTAGGCAAACAGCAGGAATCACCGCTGTGTTTGTCAATGTTGAACGTCTTTCCCCTTTATCTGAGGTGAGATGATCACACCTGTTTTCTGTCTGCATATGGAAATGTTTCACACACTGAGGATGATTTTTTTTGTCCATACAGAGGGAGTTTGAGGAAGCCTGGGGGGTAAAAGTGTTTGACAGATACTCAGTGGTCCTTCACATTTTCCGTTGCAATGCCAGAACTAAGGAGGCTAAGTTACAGATCTCTCTTGCTGAGATCCCCCTGCTAAGGTAACTACAGAATCTTTCTGTATGATCAATGTTTTTTGCAGATCTACCCAATTTCTGTTGCATTACTTGCTGTTTATGACCCACTGGAAGTTTAGGATGTCTTGATTCATTTTGTACTGAACATCAATGCTTTGTGGCAGATCTCGTCTAAAAAATGAATTTGCAAATTTGGATCAGCAAGGTGGAGGATCAAAATACATTGGAGGTTCAGGTAAGATCTCTGCGGAGTTGTGTACCAGTTATTATGGTGCCCGACAAAACATGAGATTTAACAAGGCGATCTGTCCCTGTAGGTGAGACGCTGTTTGAGGTCCAGCAGAGGCTGCTGAAGGAGAGGGAGATGAAGATTCGCTCGGCGCTGGAACGACTACGGAAAAAGAGACACCTCCTGCGATCTCAGCGCAAACACAAGGACTTCCCCACCGTCTCTGTTTTAGGATACACCAACTGTGGTGAGAATCCAGTGTAACAGCCTTGAATTTTGAACATGTAATGTTTGACGACACTACTGACTGCTCCCTTTTCTCCTCACTGTCTGCCCAGGAAAGACGACTCTCATTAAAGCTCTGACTGGTGATAGTGAACTTCAGCCCAGAAACCAGCTTTTCGCCACCCTGGACGTCACCGTCCACGCCGGCCAGTTGCCCAGTCACATGACTGTATTGTATGTGGACACCATCGGCTTCCTGTCCCAGTTGCCCCACCAGCTCATTGACTCCTTCTCTGCCACTCTAGAAGACATTAAACACTCTGTATGTACTTCAAGCTCAAATCAAGGAGGTTTTATAAGTTCTTTTGCTTTTGCTCTTAAAGGACCATACCATCCATTTTGCATGTTTGAGCCTAATATATTCAATTTTCATACATGTAACATTACTGACATCATTTCCCAAAGCATACTGCTGGAACAGTGAGTTAAAAAAATAAAAAAGTTTCCTACTTTCCAGACCGCCATTGGTTTCAGTTCATTCTGGTACGCTATTAAAATCAACTTGCTGATACTTGAAACATTCTTGAGATAGGTAATCCATCATTGTGAACAACATGTATATTCAGGGTTTTTTTCGAAGTTTCGTAATTTTAGCATTTAAGTGCAATGAAAAGCACAGAGTGAATTTATGTCTGCACTAAGGAATATAGTCCCAAAAGAAGACATGCATTTATCAAAAAATTTAAATGATCGTGACTTCATAAGGCTGCATAACTATTAGCAGGCAGAACATCGATTTTATCACTTCAATATTTGATTTTGAAAGATTGAGAGGTTTTGCAAAATATCAGGAAAGCTGAAATCTGGTTTTATCCTTTGGGAAATGTTTGTCAGTAACGTAATATGTATGAAAATTGATTATATTAGGCCCAAACATGCAAAATGGCTAGTATGGTCCTTTAAGTATTTTGCTTTTATTTCCATTATTCCCAGGATCTGTTGATTCATGTCAGAGACATCAGTCATCCAGAAACGGTGAATCAGAAGGTGAACGTGCTCAATATCCTGAAGAACCTGCAGATCCCTGACAGGCTCATGAGCTCCATGATAGAAGTCCACAATAAAGTCGACCTAATTGACAAGTAAGAGTTAACTTCCCATTTCAGAGCGCCTACAAGTTTGATAAGGTTAGGGCTAAGACTTATTATGCGGTATTTAATGGAAAATAAGGTCCTAGAAAGGACTCTGGGAGCTCATACCTCCACCAAGGCTGCACAATCCTCTAAATTTGTCATTTTAATACTAGAAGGAAATAAGAAGGCACATTTGCTCTGTGGAAAGTATAGCTGAGTTAATTAAAACAGGATGTTATGGCTATATAGGCTTTCTATAGGCATTCTATGGGCATTTTTACCTTCTTTTAGCCGACATAGTGGGNAGAGAGAGAGAGAGAGAGAGATAGGAAACATAAGCAGAGAAAGAGAGAGAGAGAGGAGTGACATGCAACAGAAATCCCCAGCCAGAATCGAAACAAAGATGTTGCATTTACATGGTTGGTATCTTAAAGGAGCATACCGGTGATTTTGTATGTTTGAGCCCAATACAGTAAATACAAACCAGATACACGTTACCAACCATTTTCAGAAACATACTACTGGAACAGAACATTTTAGATTTAGAACTCTCCAGACTGCCATTCAGTTCATTCCAGTACGCTGTAAAAGTCAACTTGTGGAGACTTGAAACGTGCTTGAGATACATAATCCATCACATCAAATAAAACATCATTCTTATTTTTTTGTCTACGTTACTTAATTTAAATGGTCCAACATGGAGCTGCTGGGAAAAAAATCTGTCTCCACCAGGAAATATAGTCTCAGGAGAAGATGCTTTTACCAAAAATTTAATGCATTTGAACATATGTTAGCAGGCAAAACATTGAATTTTAAGTTAAGTGTGTGTTTAGAAAAGATGTAAGAGGTTTAGAATTTTTTTAATGCAGAGCCACATTTTCAACAATATAGTCATAGACAATAGTGGGATCACATTTTTATTCAAGTATATACAGAAAATGTTGATAAATGTTGATAAATCCCTTCAAAAGAGAATTCTGCACGTGGCTCCAGATCCACACCAAAAACAGATCATTTGTTCTTTAACTCATTACTGAAATCTGTTAACAAGATACTGTAATTAATACACAACTGGATTTAAAAACAATAACCTTCCTGATGGAGATTAAAAACAAAATTAGACAATTTAGGTCTGTCTATTGTAGTAGATAGATTGTGACAAGCTGAATTTGTTGCCAGAAGATGATTGCACCAAGAAACCACAATTAATACAACTTAATTCAAGATTTATATCTTGTGCTATATTTGACTGCAAAAAACTGTTTAAGACATTAAATTTAGCTATTTTCAGACATTTCAGCACTTTTACGAGTGGCGCTGTTTTATTGACCTGCCCAGAATACTGTTCAATGAATGATTTATTTATTTAGATTTTCTGATATATTTTCTGTTTTCCCTGTTAGCTATCAGTCTGCAGAGCCCAACGCTCTGCCCGTATCTGCCTTAAAAGAGCGAGGCCTAGTCGAGCTGGAGAAAGTGGTGGAAAAGGAGATTGTAAACGCGACGGGGAAGCTAATTTTAAATCTCAAAGTTAACCTCAGCACTTCTCAGCTCAGGTGAGATCACAGAGTCTGATTACATTTAGAATTACAGGATATCCTCGTTAAATGTGTGGATTTGTGTTCTCGTTCGTTCGGCAGTTGGCTGTACAAAGAAGCGACCGTTCAGGATGTGGATGTGATCGCAGATGAAGGCTCAGCTGTCATCAAAGTCATCATCAGCACTGCTGCTTACGGACGCTACAAGAAACTATTCCCAGGTAGATAACAGCACCCCCTATTGTAAAACAGCAGGCATGATGTCAGTCACCGATCCTTTTGGAATAAGAAACCGATCAGAAAACAGCATGATGGAAGAAGACTGTTGGTATGTATACTGTATATGCACTGTATGTATGTATGAAAATACACTTTTGTAAATCATCTTGTCTTTGGATTTTCTTTTAAACAATCAAGGAACTAAGTATGAAAAATAAACAGCTTTACTAAATGCGAGAGTTACAAAAGCACATCTCTGTAAAGGCAGATATGTAAGATATTTCTTTCAGTAAAAACTGTTAATGTAGGCAGCATTTCTATTTAAATGAATAGGAATGTGGAAACGACGGAATAAGGTAGACGGTTATATGAACTCCTTTGGAATAAGATTAAAACACTGCAGCTGCTAATGCTTTATATCAGTTTGGTGTTATTCCTGTATGAGTTTTTGGTTCAGTGCAATAACCAGTGGACAGAGTGGGAGTGTCCCCACCAAGTCTCCTGCGATGATGTTGAGGCTCTTGGGTTCTGATCCGGGTGTCTGGTCCTCCACCCACTTCTTCAAACACTCCCAGTTCCTCATGGTCATCTTCCTCAGGGACTGCTTCAGGTGCAGGATGATGTACGATCGTTCAGCCGTCAGGTTTAGACCAGAGACAAAAAAGCCCTCTAGACAAAAGATGTGAAAAACACAATGACACAAGTGTGGTTGTTTGTAAATTTACTGTGTGTACCTTAATGCTGAATTATGCTTCCTGCAAGGACGTTCGCACGGACGTGAGCTGACGTGGAAGTTACTGAAAGGCTACTCATGCTGTATGTGTTGACATATTAATGTTACATAGACGTTGCCTAGATGAGGTGGATTACTGCATGGGCTTTCCTATAAGGCTCATGCTTATGAAGTCAGAAATAGAATGAAGGATTTTGTGTTTAGTAAATGTTGAAATGTGAGTAGAGTGTATATAAGCTCTGGTTTTAGCCTGCACCTTTTTGGTCGTTGGTGAGATGTTTTTATTTTAATTTATTAGTTTGCTACTTTGAGTTGTATGTTTTGGAGGTGTGTTTGTTGAACGTTCACAAATTTATTTATTTTTTTAATTGGCTACAGACCAAAATAAAGGAATAATTTTTTTTTTTAAATTCAAAAAAGCATGATGCACACATTCCCTGCCTGCTGCGCCTTTACAAATCGGTCTCATGGGTATTTACAACTTATGCCTGACACTTTCCTCTCTTCCCAATGTTTGGACTAATTATACAAATGCAGGTAGTGATGGATTTCCTCACACGATCTCTTCAAGGCAGCGTCTATATTGTTTTCCTAGAGCATGTGCAGTCGGGGCCCAATAGAAGTGTAAAATGCAGACCCTCGCACCCATGGAAAGTATAAATTGGCCTTAAGCAAGACTCACCTGGGCGTCCCAGGTCTTTCTGACTGTCCAGGTAGCTGATGACTTCTTTTGCTGTTTTCTTGTTGGCCCACCAGTACGGGATGGCTGGCCATAACTCCTCATGTCTCACTGCAGCTTCATCTTCATAGGACAGCAGCACCTGGTAACCACATTTCCATAGACTCCGCAAGGTCAGGACGGATCCCTGCATGGAGCAGGTTGGATTGGGGTCATTCCTACGTTTCCAGGGTCCTAAGTTCCCCAGCTCTACGGACCCTGGAAACATAGATACGCTCCCCTGTGGTCATTCCTATGTTCCCAGGGTCCTATGTTCCCCAGCTCTATATAGCACAATAGAGCACATAATGNTGGTCATTCCTATGTTCCCAGGGTCCTATGTTCCCCAGCTCTATATAGCACAATAGAGCACATAATGTGTTAGGGTTAGGGTTAGGGTTACGGCTACAATTAGGATTATTCTGTCACATTTAATGTGTGTTAAGAAAATATTGGACTGGGGAACATAGGACCCTGTAGATACACTCCTGTTGGATTTTGTGAGGAATACAGCATCTGTCAGTATTGTCTCATCTGTTAAAAGTTCAATCTAAGCAGAGGAGGAAGCAGGAAACACACCCGGGGGCAGAGTTTAGAACCAAACAACTTCTTCAGGGACAAAATTAATGATTTGTGAAGATCGTCATCAATTCCCACAAAATGGCTGCAAGCAAGGATAACGATCTCCTTTTGGTGAGATTTCAGCCATTTCTCCACAAACATCAGCGTTTCCTGTAAAGGAAAGACAAACACATCAGTATAAAGATTTATACAAATTACTCCAAAACCCAAAGCAGCATTTGCACACAACTTCTTACTTACCAAAACGGGTAAATGTGTGTATATAATGTGTTTGAAATAGAGGTCATTAGATGAGTCCTTGGGTTTGCGTGCAATGCGAAGATCAAAGTATCTAATTCCCATTGAAAGTTGTTCCACAATAGTGTTATCCTGAAAGGAAATTGGAAACACATACAAGTATGAAAACTTACACAACAAATATTAGGAGAATGTAACAGCAACTATTACAGTACATTATATGACAATAGATATAATGTGATGTCACCATAAGAGAGAAAAGTCATTGCCATTTTCATCTGGCAAATCAAAATATTTTCTCACGTACTGTACCTGTGTTGTAGCCCATTTGAAAAGAACAGGTCTTGTGAAGCAGTAGAAAAGTTTATCCAGCAGTCTGAACGTGTTGGACTCAGATGGAACCAAAGGGGAGTTTATGTCCAGACAGTAGCTCATGGCGTCATGGCTTCCTGTGACATGATGAACATTACATGAATATCTGAGCTGTGATGTTGCTCTAAAGATTGATTATTAATTTGTTTATCCAGAATGAATAGAATCATACTTCAGCTTGGCAACAACAAGAGCAACTGTTACTCCTATTCCTAATAGTACTAGTCCTACTATTACTACTGTCCGAAGTCAATTAGGACATCTACCTTTACTCCTACTTTTACTACTATTCCTCAAACAATGATTACTTAGTACTACTCCTGCTTCTATTACTGCCATTCCTAGAACTACTACTAAGATAACAAAGACGACAACAACTACCACCACTACTCCAACTCTATTACTATTAATGCAAGAACTATTTTTACTAGTAGTACTACTCCTACTTTTACTACCATTACCAGAACAATGGTTTCTTCATACTACTCCTACTTCTTCTACTCCTACTATTACTACTATTCCAAGAACTACTACTCAGATGACGACTACCACTACTCCTACTTTTAGTACTATTCCCAAAATACTTAGTACTACTTCTAGTCCTCCTACTATTATTCCTAGAACTGCTAGTACTATTACTCATTCATATTAATACAATTACTCCTCGAACTACCACTACTACTACTATTACTCACTCCCACTATTTTTTAATACTCTCAATAGTATTCCCAGAGTTAATACTTCAACTACTACTGCTACTCATACTTCTACTACTCCTATTTCTACAATCACTGATAGCTACCACTACTACTACTCACTCCTACTATTACTACTGTTCTTAGAACTACCATTAGTTAATACAAGCAGTACTTCCAGTATTACTACTACTACTACTAAGAATAATTATAATAATTAAAATCATCATAATCATCATAGGAAAACTACGGTGGCCCTGAAGTGCCAAACACAACATTAAGAAAAAAACATTAGGAAAACACATTAAGAAAACACAAACACATTACGAAAATGCTGAAAATGCCTTAAACTGAGAGACGATCGATACTTAAGTTATCATTCCAAAACTTCAACCCCAAACTGTCTGCGATGATAACAAACAAGGTGATAACTCAACACATTACGAAAAAACAAACACATTACGAAAATGCTGATGGTTGCGCTTTCCTAATGTTGTTGCGTTTTCTTAATGTTGTGTTTGGCACTTCGGGGCCACCGTAGTAAACGTAAGATTTATAAACACATAACAGGAGAATAATAAAGTACAGAACAGCTCGACCTTCTATTGTTTCTACTCTCATACACCTGGAATAATTTTATTAAAGACGTGGATTTATTCTATCATAAATGCTTATTGTTCGTGAAAGTGTTGAAGTTACCAGGTATGGACAGGTCCGTCAGAGGAACGTCCCACAGCGCCTCAGGTAAGCCTGACATCCAGTCTTCACAGCTGTGATCCATGTAGGACGGAGCTGTGATGGACCTGCAGGAGACTCGTTATAACAGCTCTAGGACTCGTTATAACAGCTCGAAACCTTAAACTGAGAGACGATCGATACTTATCAGTTCTCATTCCAAAACTTCAACCCCAAACTATCTGCGATGATAACAACGCAAGTGATGAAACCTTCAACTTCCTGGTTCGTGCAGTATTGGAATTTTCCGGTCCCTTAAAGGACCATACTGGTGATTTACCATGTTTGAGACCAATACACAACCTGCATACACATTACCTTGCTGACAACTATTTCCCCAAATATACCTCTAGAGCGGTAGATATTAGAAATGTTTTTCCTACCTTCCAGCCAGCCATTGGTTTTAAAAAGGAACTTAGATACTTGAAACATGCTTGAGATATGTAATTCATCACAGCAAACATGATGTAACTATGTTGAATTTTAAGGTGGTTGTATCACCTGAACATTTGATTTTGAAAGATTAGGGGATTGGGCAAAAAAACAGGAAAACTAAAATACAGTTTTATGTTTTGGAAATTGAGTGACATATCGCTATGCGGATAGTATTCGTTGGGCATAAACATTCACAGTCACAGTCTTTTAAAAGTGGAATAACGGCTGTAGGGGGCACTAATTGTCATTTACAATCCTACCATACACAAAATGTAACAAATACCATGAAATAAAGGCAAACAGATAAAATGACAACTTTACATTGTTTGAATGACAGAATATGACATATAGATATGTCAAACATCACTATTACAGTTGTAAATTTCATGAAATTTTACTGCAGAATTTCTTTCAAATGATCCTCTAAAATGGCATAGCAATTATTGCTGTGGCACTTACTCATCCAATTCAAAAATTATTAAAATGCTTACACACATACAGTAAGATAAAGATTATCACCGGCTATCGGATAATTTTAACTGTAGCATTTTTTTTTATTGTGGCCCTCTGAAAATGGCATCTCCGCTAAGCACTGCTATTATGAAACTTTTATAATTGCTGTAGCCCTTACTTCTCCTTTTCGAAAGATCTGCAATGCTGGATTAAGGTCCACACACAGGAATAATTAAATTTGGGTGAACTGATAATTGCACTCCTTCATTTTTAACAAAAGACCACAACTTTTAATGATTAATTAAAAAAAAACAAACTTGTGAAGTAGTGGACCTGCAGCACATGTGAGGAGCCAGTAAATCAAGTGAAAATAAGCTTATTTGCTTAAAAATGCTCGTGTTTATTGGAAAAGCTGCTCTCTACAGGCACAATGGTGCAGCATTATTTTAAATGAAGGTAACGTACTGCTAAAGTTAATTACACAGTATGTTGAACAGTCAAAGCTGGGTTCACGCATATTACTTTTTCATGCATTCTACATATGTTTCATCTGTCTTTATGCGGCTGTAACATTCTCTATGGATAAATATTAAATATACCATAGGAATACAGCTCAGCTGCTTTTTAAACTTGTTGCCCACGTGTTGTCATGTTTATAAAAGTTCATGTCCACTATGACAGTCATATGTGCTCATTTCCTAACATTGTGCTTGCTCATCTATAATGCCTATGTGCAGCTGAGATTAGTTTTTATCATTTATTGCTTTGGTAAAAGTAACAGAAAAATGGCCACAATGCCAATAGCTTCTTTTCATAAATAGTGGAATTAATGTAAACAAATAAGTGCAGGTAAAACATCGAAAATTTCAAGCAAATAATTCTGAAATACACATTTCACTGACTTAAATAGTATTTATATGTAAATGAATAATTCAAGTATTGAGTCGTGTTGCTCTAAACAGGCTCGTGTTTCATGCTGTAATTCACATTACTGTAACATCATTCATGTTAGCATATAACTCATAAGGACCATTTTAGTAATTTCTCATTGAGTGTGACCACAGTTGGTACAAACTGGCTCTCGGTGATAAAGTCCCCGGCGATGATATTCATCGAGCCCACGTTGGAGCCCGGAATCTGCTCCTTCACCCAGCTCAGCAGCGTGGGATACGTGGACATCACCAAGTCCTTCAGGGATTCTGTCGGGTGCGTGCAGATGTATTTCAGGTCCTCTGTCAGATTAATTCCCATAACGAATAAACCTCCTGGAAGACACAATACACGTATAACTACTATGTGAATGTTAACTTACTGTAAATTATTAAAATTCAAGCTATTTCACATCAAAACAGCAAGTATGGTGCCATTATCAGAATTTGTTCCCCAGCATATCCTACATTATTATTATTTGAATGTTTTGGATGATAGAACCGTTGTGAAAAATTTGGTGCATTTTCACTGAAGGGGAGCATGGTTTTGTCAACAGAAAAAATTTACCCAAAATCTAAAAATTGTTTAGAAACTTCTTGCAGTGTAAAGTTTTTTTTTTCTTCACATTTTCAAATGTCAAATAAATAAATAATAATAATAAATAAATAGATGTCATCTCATACATATTCTGACAAATTCATTTCAAGCAGATGTGGTAAATATTGTCTGATATAAAGTAAAAGTTTATAGTAACATTTATAATCATACATTTTTTGCATGTTATGAGATCAAACTATGAACAATTTTCAAGTCAAATAGAAAAAAAAAGACTTGTCCAGATATAAAGATGGTGGTAAAAGTTGGGCAAACTACAGAGGATATGAAAGTGTTGGAAGTGCTTTTAAAGAAGAAGAAGAAGAAGAAGATATTTTTAATGACTTCTGAACTACAAACATGAATAAATCATTAATTTGGTTCTTCTCCTGCCTGTGCTTCTGGTATTGAAGAGAACAGTAAATTACCTGGTCTGCCATGTTGTTTTCTGTGTTCAAACTCCTCGATAAGCGCCTCAGCTTTGCACTTATTGGCCCACCAATAAGGAATATGTGGCCACAGGTCACTGTGATAGCTGGCAATATTATGGTCATAGGACACGATCACTTGGTAGCCAAAAGTCCACAGGTTACGAAGAGTTAATACTTCCTGGAATCAACGGAGCAGAGTTTGGTTTTACTTTATGTTTTTCTGTCACTTAGATCCTCATGCAAAAGAGAAATCAGAGGTTTATTACCGTTTTGGGGCAGATTTTGGAGGTGAATGCGTTTCTTATGGTTGTGAGGAGCAGCATGTGGAGCTCATGGCTTAGGCACAGGAAGTGGCTGAAGGAGAGGATGACCACCTCTCTGGGATGAGCATCCAGCCATTCTCTTATCTCCTTTAGAACAGTCTGTCAGGAAAACACATTTGGGTTACGAGATAAACACACTCAACCTAAACAGCAGGCCTCTTATCACATTCACACAGTTCGGTTATCTGGTTAAGGTTGTTGTTTTTGGTCTCCTGTATGACATAAGTGGAGTTGTAAAATGAGGACAAGATGAACATTGTGAATTCTGCCATAGGCCACATTAATGCTGGTTTATGGAGAGGCTGCACAGAATTCTTACAGTCTAGTAGTAGAATGAGTAGGAGGAGATCTATGTTGTAGTGGTACCTTTTCTTTTCGTTTCGTTTCTTTTCGTTTGTCTTAGTGTAGATGTGCTGTAGATCACTGTGACAAACTGAATCTGATTGGCTGGCACAAACCTCCATATTTTCCATACAGATACTATATCTGTATGGAATACAGACATACAGTAGTATCTGTATGGAATCTGTTTATCTGATATCCGTTTCATTTTTCACTACTGTTTAGAAAGTGCAAGGCTGCACTAGCGCACACACACACATCACATGTATTTCCTGATGTCTAAAACATAATGAGGACAGGCTGTATGTGCTGCAGGTAACAGCGGGACCTGGTTGTCTACCTGCAGCAGGTATCACTCCTTTCCCTCTGGTGAACATGTTCAGGTATGACAAATTCAATTATTCAACCAGATGGAGGTGAAGGCAGACAGAACAGATGATGTGTCTCTCTCTCTCTCTCTCTCTCTCTCTCTCTCTCTCTCCCTCTCTCTCCCTCTCCCTCCCTCCCTCCTCCCACAGCAGAGCAGACCTGTGCATTTTCTCTGAGGGTGTGCATATGTACAGCTTATAGAGCTTCACAGAACTATACAGAGGTTTGATTTCGTATATTTGCCAGCAGATCCGCCCCTCCATTAAGAGGTGATCCTATTTCCATTGTAACATCACAAAAATGGTCAGTCAGGTGACCACACAAAGGAAAGGCAGAACCCTCTGATGTGTCACTGTTTGTGTTCCCATCCGAGCCGCGCTGAAAGTGTTTTACATAAACCTCACAAGATCTGGAGAAGGCAAATCGCCAGAGCATCTCATACCTGATTGGCCTTCCACAGAAGACTGAGCTAGCACTTGTTCATCCGGTTGTAAAAAGAGTCAAAGTAAACAGAACGGCTGCTGCTGCTGCTACAATAGCCACAAAAACATCTGAAACAAGCAGATTTTTGGTCTCAAATGGGTTTGTTTAAGGTGCAGAGAAGACTATTAAAATTTGAAGAAAACAGAGTTAGGAGAATTTTCCTGCAGCGATGACTTTTTTGCTGAGGAACGTAGCACAGATATCGCTGTGGTGTGAATACTCGTTACAGTTTATGGCTGTTCTAAGTACAGACGGAGCTTTACCGCAGCATGGATGTATGAGTGTGAGATCTTGTGTTACTGCACCTCCACTGTGAGCGTGGTGTAAACTCCATGGTAGAAGTACAGATCACTCGAGCTGTCGTTAGGTCTGTGTGCGATTCTCAGGTCGCAGTATCTGACCCCACAGTCCAGCTGCTGCTTTATAGTGCACTCCTGCAAGACACGGGATGCTAAAGTCAATACATAAGCCACCACTTAAAGGACTATACCCATGATCGTGCATATTTCAGCCCAATATCTGCACACACGTTAAGCTACTGACAACCAGTTCCCAAAATATACTACTTTAGCAGTAAATTGCATATTTCTTTTCCCTACCTTCGAGACTGCCATTGGTTTCAGTTCATTCCAGTACACTATTAAAATCAACTTGTAGAGACTTGAAACATGCTTGAGATATGTAATCCATTACAGCAAATAACATGTCTATTAGGTTTTTTGTTTTGTCAAGGTAACTTTACTTAACTAGTCCAACATGGAGCTGCATGGAAGACAATGTATGTCTCTCTTCTTCTTCCCAGGAGAAGATGGCTTCTATGGAGGAATTAAAATGACCAAGCCTTCTACAATCATGCAAAAGTGTTAGAAGGCAAAACATTGAATTGAACATTTAAGTTAGAAACCTTAGGGGATTTTTAAAAAATAACAGGAAAATCAAAGTTCAGTTTTACGGTTTGGAAATTGGTTGTCAGCAACATAACACATATGTGGGTTGTATTTGGGTTCAAACATACACGATCACCGGAATGACCCTTTAAGTATTAATAAGATGCTCTTTGATAACTGCTAATTGATGTGGCTCTTTCTGAGATTCATTACCTGGGTTACTGCCCACTTGTAAACGAATGGACGAATCAGCGGCTTCATGTATTTGTCCAGCTTTTGGAGCATGTCTGGCTGCGTGAGGTCGACGGGGGATCTGTTGTTCATATCCAGACAGTATGTTATGGCATTGTGGCTGCCTGATTGGGAAAAGGACAACTAGTTCAGTTCAGACCTTTACTGTCCCACAAAGGGAAAACTGTAGCAGGGCAATGACACATACAATGTGTAATACGTAATAATAATAATGCAATTATAGATAACTAAAAACACATTATAGGATAAAAACATTGCAGAATGAAGTTAATTAAAAAACATTTAAAAATAAACTACATTTTGTGCTGGAGGTGCAGAATGTAAGAAGGTATATTCATAAAGTGCATGAGTTCTGTAAATGTAGTGCACCTGGAACAAATGAGAATTTGTGTAGTTTGCACTTTGCCCTTAGAGCCTGAACACAAACCTGAGTGGGGAAAGCCTGAATTCTTTATTGAGAGGCTGGTTTTGGTTGCCTTTTAAACCAGGTTTACTTAAGACATGAGATAGTATCTAGCTGGCCACCTTACAACACCACTTAACAATGCTGCCCAATCTGTTTTTGTCCTGGATGTTTAAATTGCCATACAAATCCACGAAAAGGTTAAAACTACTCTGTCTCAGATTTATAAAAAAAGCTCCATCACCTTCCTGTCAAATTAAAGGACCATACATGTGAGTTTACATGTTTAAACCCAGTATATAGAACCCGCATACACCTTATGTTAATGGCAACCAATTTCAAAAAATATAAAACAGTATTTTAGTTTTACTGTTATTTTTTTTCAAATCCCCTAATCTTTCAAAATCACATGTTCAGGTGAACTGTCTTCTCCTGGGACTATATTTCCTGGCAGAGACATACATTGTCTTCCATGCAGCTCCATGTTGGATCGATTAAAGTTACTTAGACAATAAATTTAATAGACATAATGTTCGCTGTGATGGATGATGTATCTCAAATGTGTTTCAAGTCTCTACAAGTTGATTTTAATAGCATACTGTAAGTAGCTTGTGTGTGTGTGTGTGTGTGTGTGTGTGTGTGTGTGTATATATATATATCTATATATATATATATATACTGTATATGTATGTATGTATGTTGGGCTCAAACATGCAAGATCACTGGTATGTTCCTTTAAGCCTCACAGTCTTTTTTTGATCGTTCTAACATATTACATCTTTTTCTCAAGTTTTTATTTATTATCTAAAACAGCAACAAGGCATTGCAGGTCTCAACACTTTCCACCCCCGTGACCACTGAGAGTGGAGCGGTGATCATGTCTTCTCTAAGTTTATCTGCGTGATTATGATTTCAAATTGACGACATCTTTTTGGATCCTCTCACTGGATTATGGCTTATTTGCTGTTTTATATCTTCCTGTAATGTTTCATTGTCTTTGTAATTTGCCTGTTTTCTCAGTTACGGCTCTGATCACACACCTGGCCACTCCAGGAGAGGGAATCTCTCTTTGAATTGCCTCAAAGGTTTCTGCCATTTTTAACAAAAAAATATATGATAAGGGAGTTCTTCCTCATCTGCTCAGAGAGCTTTGGCTGGGTCAGGAACCATTGATGTGTGGGCCTGTAAAGCCCTTTGAGACATTGTATGTGATATTGGTTCTATGCAAATAAAACTTGGCTAGACAAATCACTGGCCATGCCTTTTGTTTTTGACACATTCTGCCTCAGGAAGTGATCAACACACCAGTATGCAAATTCATCAGCCACACCCAGGAGACGCCTCTCATATTCTCTCTCCAACATCTCAAGCAGACTGATGACCATCTGCAAACTTAAGGATATGTTTGTCCTCGTCCTGCCGTACAGATTTACATAATTTAACTATTACTTCATAACATTCAAATGTCATTTTTGGACCAGTAGCAAGGAGAACCTCACTGTTAGTTAAGGGCTATCAACAGTCTTAGTTTCCATTTCATTCTGGTTTTTTTTTTTTTTTTTTTTTTTTTTTTTTAGTATTTATATGGTTTTCTTGGCTTTCCTTTTCTTCACTTCTCTCCCTCTCGCTCTGTCTACCTTTTCTTGTGTACTTTTTATTGTGCTCCTTACATTTTTATATTTACATGGTTTTGATTTTAATTTGCTGTTTTATGTCCTCCTTTCAATTTTTTTGTGTGTCTTTGTAATTTGTCTGCTTCTCCACCTACGACTCTTATTGCACACCCGGCCATTTCAGGAGAGGGAATCTCTCTTTGAATTGCCTCTCCTGAGGTTTCTTCCATTTTTTTTCTTATATAATCAGGTTTTTTTTTTAGGGAGTTTTCCCTCATCTTCTCAGAGAGCTTGGACTGGGTTGGGAACCATTAATGTGCCCCACATTAATGTGGGGCCTGTAAAGCCCTGTGAGACATTGCATGTGATACTGCGCTACACAAACTTGACTTGACTTAGTATCTCTAGATGACGTAATGCTAACAACTTCATCAATACTCAGTTTTTTGTTAAAGGTCCCAAGTTTTGAAATAAATTACCAGTTAGCATCAGAACTTGTACTAATTTTAATACATTTTACAAAGCAGTTAAAATATTTTCTTTTGAACCAATCCCAGCCATTTGCGGACACGATTGTCATCCCTTTATCTTGCTTTTTCCTCCCTTAGTCCTCTATGTCAGTTTGTTTCCTGTTGCCTGGTGCATTTAAAATATTTTTCAGCTACTGTTTACTTGATTTAATATGTTTAATATGTGTATCTCTGAGTTGTGCTTCTATTTTTTTTTTTGTTTTGTTTTTTNGATTTAATATGTTTAATATGTGTATCTCTGAGTTGTGCTTCTATTTTTTTTTTTGTTTTGTTTTTTGGGCCTCTCCTGTACATTATGTCCTTATGCTTATTTTTAACTAGTAGTACTTTAGTGAGACTGTCACATTTTTTCTGTTGCCTTTCTTAATATTTTAAATCTGTGCAAATAAAATAAAATAAAATAAAATAAAATGTGTTGTATTGCATCGTCTCTTAGTCTACCTGGGATGGCCAGCTGGGACAGGGGGGTGTCCCACAGTTCGCAGGGCAGGTGAGTCATCCAGGTCTCCATGGGCATCTGTCCCAGGCTCAGGTCGCTCATTCCGGACATGCTGAGCTCCAGATTCTGCTAAAGAACACGTGGATTAGATGAATCGGACGGATTGGTGCGCAAAGTGAAATAAAGGCACCATATGTTTCATTTAGGGGCTTTGATCCGGTGCTGTAATTATGCCGTAATGGGAGAAATCACGCAGCTAAAGGACAAGGTGTGACCTGAGTTTTTTGGGTTACACAGTTCCACTTTTTGACCAACATGTCAGCTGTAATTCTGTTAGGTTATTAGCACTTTACCTGAAGCCGCCGCCGCTTCGTCCTCCAGTCGCCAAAGCAGCCAAACTAGTCAAACCCGCTGCGTGGGAAAATCCACTCAGTAAAACTGTAAGCGTGTACCAGAACAAGTCCATCCCAAAGCAGCAGAAAATGTCATGGCTGTACATAAAAAATGGATGATCTGATCAGGAGATAGAAGTGTGACCGCGTAGCTTATGTTTCCTCTACACCTGCATAGCCCGGCGTGGCGTGGGCCCATCGCTTTCTAACAACTATCACCACCGCCCACACCGGTGACCGGATTACATTTCCACGTACATAACCTAGCTGCTCGGTCTCTTCAGGTACATCCACGCCACGCTGACCCATGCGGTCAGTCCGAGTGTGTGTGCCCGCTGGAGGTGCAGGATGTGCGGGGAGGGCGGCGCTGGCAGCGGCACGGATCAGCAGATACAGGACAGGCTCTTAAAGAGCCCACGCAACGGTTCCACGGAAATTCAACGGAAATTCAATGGCGCCAAATAGACGGCGCTAGATGGCGCTGCTGGTAGCCTAGTAAATTCTAAAAACATTTTGAGCCCCCCACCCCCATCTGTTTATACATACTGTATATCTATATTTAGGCTAAGTTGTTACTTTAAAATGTAACTTGTTTGATTTTGAATGACTTTTTTTGCCTTCTGTGTAGAAGTGGTGTCGCAAACACACACACACACACACACATCCAATATGAAATTCCAAAAACAGTGCAGTTAAAGGACTATACCAGTGGCTTTGTATGTTTGAGTCCAATAAATACTACCAGCTTACATGTTATGTTACTGCCAACCATGTCCAAAACATAAACCAGTTGTTCTGTTATTTTGCCAAATCCTCTAATCTTTCAAAATCAAATATTCAGGCGATATATCCACCTTAAAATTCAATATTTTGCTGCTAACATGTATGTCTGAATGTAGAATGTCTGGTTGTTTTAATTTCTAAATGCCATATTCTCCTGGGACTATTCTCCCAGGAGAATATATATTCTCTGGCGGAGACATACATTTTCTTTCGTGCAGCTCCATGTAGGATTGGTTAAATTAAGTAACTTCGACACAAAATTAGTTACTTAATTTGTCAACGTGGAGCTACAGGGAAGAAAATACTGTATATAGTATGTCTCCGCCAGGGAATATAGTTCCAGGAGAATATGGCTTTTACCGAGAAATTAAAACCGTGCCTTCAACAGTTGTGTGGAGGTGTTTGCAGGCAAAACATTGAATTTTAAGATGGGTGTATCACCTGAATATTTAATTTTGAAAGATTATGGGTTGGCAAAAATCACAGGAAAACTAAAATATGGTTTTAAGTTTTGGAAATGTAACATATGCTGTACATGAGTAGTATTAATTGGGGCTCAAACATGTAAAACTTGGTATGGTCCTTTAACTGCACTATTTTTGGAATTTAATATTTTAATTTGCTTCTAAAAATAATACCATCACAAAAAAACACAATGTAATCATGGATTTATTTAAAAAAGGTACTTTACAAGGAGAAACATAATACAGCATGTGAAAATACATACAGTAAGTGTGTCCTTGTCTTTGTAAAATGTGTTTCTAAACAAGTAAATCTGAGTGTTCACCACTTTTTGAGATTTACAATCCACTTCAGTCAATACAGCATCTGCTTGCAGACTTGCACAACAAAATTAACATATATAAAGGTTTAAAAAACAAAAATGAATTCAGACAGTACTCATTCATGGTGCACATAGGAAATCTGATGCACAGTTAAAGGACCATAATGGCGATCATGTATGTTTATGTCCAATATATACAACGTGCATACACGTTACATTACTGACAACCAATTTCTAAAACAGAAAACTGTATTTTAGTTTTCCTGTTATTTTTTCAAATCTTCTTATCTTTCAAAATCAAATGTTTAGGTGATACACCCACCTTAAAATTCAATGTTTAACCTGCTAATACTTATGCATGATTGTAGAAGGCACGGTCATTTTAAAATTCTCGGTAAAAGCCATTTTTTCTTGGGACTATATTTCCTGGCAGAGACATACATTGTCTTCCGTGCAGCTCTGTGTTGGACTGGTTCGATGAAGTTACTTTGACAAAAAACCTAACAGACAATGTTTGCTGTGATGGATTACGTAACTTAAGCCTGTTTCAAGCCTGGACAAGTTGATTGTAATACTGTACTGGAATGAACTTAAACCAGTGGCAGTCTGGAAGGTAGGAAAAACAATTCTGAAATTTACTGCTAAAGCAGGATATTTTGAGAAATGTAACTTAAACTTAAAATAATGTAAGTAACTTCAACAAAAAAATAATAACCACCTGTGGTTCACTGTGATGGATTACTGATCTCACAAACATTTAAAGTCTCTACTAGTTGATTTTATAGCGTACAGGAAAACAATTCTAATATTTGTCACTCCAGTAGTATGTTTTGGAAAATGGTTGGTTGTATACAATGGGGTCCAAAAGTCTGACATCATGTGAAAATGCTTCTCTTTTGCATTCTTTTTGAATTTAATACAAGATGTTTCATTACAAATGAAAATATCATCTTAATAATTTGAATGAAAAGTTGAATCTGAAAAATGTACATGAATGTCAGAATATCTTAGTATTTGGTCCCCCCCCCCNTTTTTTTTTTTTTTTTTTTTTTGCTTTAATGACAGCATCACTCCAGCTGACATGGACTCCGTAAGTTTGTGCAAAACCTGATGATCAGTTATCGCAGCATGATGTGACAATGTTCCATAGAGCTTCATGTGATGTCAGACTTTCTGATTATTTCCAGATTTACATGGAAAATATTAGAGATTTTCAATGTGGTCTCAGACTTTTGGACCCCAGTGTAATATTGGACTCAAACATGCAAAACTACCAGCATGGTCCTTTAAACCTTTGCTCTGTTATGGTACTGTTGGCACAACGGTGCAGCAGTAGTCAGACAATGACAGCTAACAGAAATCACATCTTAATAATTCTAAATGGATAAAACTAGAACAAAAACTCAATGAACCATCTGAATTATGCTGTTAATCAACTATTAAAGGATCATACTGTCCATTTTGCATGTTTGAGCCTAATATTACATTTTCATACGAGTAACGTTACTGACAATCATTTTCCAAAGAATACTACTGGAACGGTGAATTAAAACATTTTTTCCCTACCTTCCAGACTGCCATTGTTTTCAGTTCATTCTGGTATTAAAATCAACTTGTTGATACTTGAAATGTTCTTGGGATAGGTAATCCATCATTGTGAACAAGACGTACATTCAGGTTTTTTCGAAGTTATGTAATTTTAGCGTTTAAGCGCAATAAAAAGCACGGAGTGAATGTATGTCTCCACCGAGGAATATAGTCCCAAAAGAAGACCTGTGTTTATCGAAAAATTTAAATGACCGTGACTTCATAAGGCTGAATAACTATTAGCAGGCGAAACATCAATTTGTAAGTGGGTGTATTGCTTGAATATTTGATTTTGAAAGATTAAGAGGTTTTTCAAAATATCAGGAAAGCTGAAATACAGTTTCATCATTTGGGAAATGATTGTCAGTAACGTAACATGTATGAAAACTGAATAAATTAGGCTCAAACATGCAAAATGGCCGGTATGGTCCTTTAAGCACAGAAAGTCGGTTCCAAGTACTTTATATTTCCTAATTATTTTTTATTAATGTTCTTGTAGAGCTGTTTCGTTAAGACAACATATTTGCCAAGTTTGGTCCCAGGACACTGCAATATGTACCGTTTTGGTATCTGTACCAAAATCCAGGTACTATTTTGGCAACAATATAAAACAATTTCTACTAATAACCGACTCTGGTGAATACCAGTGCCTGTGTATTTCAATATCGAGTCTGATATGTGAATAATGGCAATAATTACAAATAAGTATGTGTTAAAAGGGCAGTTTCCATTAGTAGTTTGTTGTAATGAAGGCCTATCGACAAAGATCTTTGCTTATCCGATTTCAGGTTTAATCCGTTACTGATGCATATATATGGGAATGTAGTTGTGCTTTCTGACACACACTTCTTGACCTTGATTTCTTTATCATTTTGTTTGGCCGAGACGTGATGTAACCTGCTGGACTGTTGTAACACAAAGAGTCATCAATCGCATTAATGGGGAAGAAGTTGAACTGTAACAGATGCTACAGAAGATGCTAAAATTCAATGTAAATTTTCCATTCCTTTGAAATTCGGCTACATGACATTTACATTCCAACTTAAACATTATATGTACAAGAGTTTTAGTCAAAAGGCAAATTTAATCAGTGTGTAGGGAATTTGGGCTGTTCAATATAAAGTTGTGTAGAGTAAAAATGTAGTGCTGGCAATAATCAAAGAAGACCAGGCAGATTTTCTCCTCTCATCCCAAACTGAAGACAGTATTGGGCGGGATTCATAAAGCTTAGAGCAAAACTTAATGTGTCAATAAGAGCCAATATTGTCACACGACCACGTTCCCTCATTTATAAACTCCTGGTACCGGTATCTTCTAGTGCTTGTCTTGAAAAAGGTGTTACAACATTTCCTTATTTACATGTTGGGGAAGTGATTCATAAAACACACTGTCATGCAAAAGAAAACTGAGACATTTTTTTCTGAAAATTTCAGCGGTATGAAATGAAATCTGGACTAAGTTAGTTAAAGGACCATACCACCCATTTTGCATGTTTGAGCCTAATATATTCAATTTTCATACATGTAAGGTTACTGACAACCATTTCCCAAAGCATAATACTGGAAATGGTGAGTTAAAAATGTTTTTCCTACCTTCCAGACCTCCATTGGTTTCAGTTCATTCTGGTACACTATTAAAATCAACCTGTTGATACTTAAAGCGTTCTTGGGATAGGTAATCCACCATCACCAACAACACATATATTCAAATTTTTGTAGAAGTTATGTAATTTTAGTGTTTAAGCACAATAAAAAGCACGGAGTGAATGTAAGTCTCCACCAGGGAATATAGTCCCAAAAGAAGACCTGCGTTTATTGAAAAATTTAAACGACTGTGACTTCTAAAGGCTGTATAACTATTAACAGGAGAAACACTGATTTTTAAGGTGGGTGTATCGCTTGAATATCCGATTTTGAAAGATTAAAAGATTTTGCAAAACATCAGGAAAGCTAAAATATGGTTTTATCCTTTGGGAGATGATTGTCAGTAATGTAACATGTATGAAAAGTGAATATATTAGGCTCAAACATGCAAAATGGGTGGTATGGTCCTTAAAATAGTGAGTTTTACTTCAATCTCGCACATATTCTCGTGGCACAGAGCCTCCTTATCTGCTGTGCTCTGCATCTGTCTCTCACTCACTCATGCTTGCTCATGCACACGCACGCACGCACACGCACACACACACACACGCACACACACACCACCCTCCATCTCCCCATGCAGCGATCAGACACCACAGAGGGTAATAATGTGAGCGTTTACTGTTACCTTGTCAATCTTTTGAAGTCTGGAGCTTTTAAGGAGAATTTATGTTTCTGTTGTTGATTTAATGTGTCAATGTCGCTTTAACACCAAAATGAAGCTGCATAAAATGTGGCTCTAAAATATGAAGCAGCTCATTAACGCACCAATCTTCATTTGATTTTACCTGTGACGACACTAACTGGACACCAGTGCGCTGGTGAACTTCTGGAAATCTTTACAGACGAGCTTCAATTTATCATGGCGCTCATTTAATGTGTTTTTTATGAATCCCGCCCTTTGTTTCTTAGGTGATCATCTGCTTGGCGACGATGCTTTTCGTGGATCTGTTCTTCTGCTCCTGTATTGCGTCTGGTGTGTGCAGCAGATTCAGCACTGGAGTTTGGTTTGGTCCCTGATAGAGACGGAGTCAGAGGGATTGGCGCTTGGGATAAGCGGCAGAGGTTTAGGAGGGAAATGCAGCTGTCACCTCTGCACTGGGTGTCTGGAGCTTAGGGACTGTTTCCCACGACTCCTTGGAATATCGGACTGTGGTACCCTGACCTGCTTCCGGTGTTTTCCTTTCGCCTCCGGTTCTGAGTCACTGAGTTCCAGGTCGGGGCAGTATCCGTCACTCTCCTGATACGATCTTGTGCTTCCCACTTGGTGTTCAGAAACGGGCTTGACCCATAGTCTCTCCTTGGCTGAGCCCTTACGGGACAGTTTGTCAGAGGTTCGCAAGTCCTCTGTGGTCCGTACCAAGTTGACGGTCGCCTCTTTAAAAGACCTGCCAAAGTGCTCCATGGCAGATTTACGAAAGCCACCTTTGGCCAATGCTTCATTTGAAGCGTTCTGGTCCCTGGACATCTGGCAAGAGCTATCTTTCTGAGCTACAAATTTCTCTAAGAGACCGTTTGCTTTGGCCACACACGGCTGGTCATGGTCGAGTTTGCCGTTGCTGTTGGATGAGTGGCCATGCAGGGCGGCATGCAGGGCTAAAGGTTTGCCAGATGGTTTGACAGGCAACGCTGGGCTGCTTGAGAGGCCTAAGGAAGACAGCAGACCATTACTCCGCTCCTCTCTCCTGCCACAACCGTGGAGCTGAGGCTTCCCCTGACCCAGCCCTTCACCAACATGTTCATTAACATTCCCACTACTGTCCGGGCAGAGGGGCCCGTTCCCAGATTTGGAAGCAGAATTTCCCTTTCCGAGGCTCGAGACTTTGGGCATTTTCAGCTTCAGAGTTATCCTTGGAGGAGAATGGAACAGCATGTTCTCCACTGGTAGACCTTCAGGGGACATAAAGATTTTTTTAAAATCAAATGACACATTAAAACATTAGCAAAAAAAAGCAAGCATAATAATTAACAATCTCTTATTTTGTATATGTGCTTGTAAGGCAGCAGAAAGCTAAAACACAGCAGACATCTCACCAGCAGAAAGCTCCTGGTTCACCAGCTTCACATGCAAGTTGAACATCTGCTCCTGGGCTTTACTCTGCAGCAGCTTCAGCTTCTCCCGCCGACTCACCATGTAACATAAATTCCTCACCTGCAGATTTTAGAGAAAAACACTTTAACAATGTCAATTAAAAATATGCACAAACCACTTTGTATGATCTTGGCTCTTCCTTTCATAGATTTCCTTTGTTTCTGTTTCTGAGGCTTTTTGTTATTATCAATATTGTTATTTCCTCATTCATGTTGATCTGTAACGTGAACTATGTTACAATCCAAACAAAATCTTCAAAGTAGTTTATATTTTAAGGTAAATTATCTCAGCACTGGAATAAGGACTAGGGTTACTGGACATGCAGACAGGGTCATGAGGCATTTCTAAGAAATACTCGCTTGGCATATTTTAACAAAAAACAATGACATAGAGTGAAAGTTTTTTAATTTTTGTACGATTCACGTGGAGCTCCATTCATGCTCTTGAAAACAGAATATAAAGGTATGTTTCACGTAACGTGACGCGCACCATGTGACAGGACTCCTCAACTACTGTTGTTAATTTCACAATTCCAGGTTTACAGGTCAAAATGTGAATTTTAAAAAATAACACACAAACATGGGGTTTTACATCCTTAAAAAATATCTAATTTCTGCATTCCTGAGTATTTCATGATATAAAAAAATGGTCGTGGGCTGGAAAAGCAATTAAAAAAAAAACAAATTTGTAAAAGATGCATTAGCAAATAAAGTTTTAAAAAAAGGAAAAAAAAAAGATGCATTAGCTACAGTATATGTTTTAAAGCCTCCTTTAAGCAAAATTAAAGAAACTAATAAATATATACTGACAAATGGGAGACGCACAAGCTCTGTCCAAAAAGAAAAAAAGGAGAGTGTTACTTAGCCACCCACCCTCTCCAGATCCTGTCGCAGGTGCATGAACATCCGCATGCGCGTGTGGATGCTGTCCTCTTTAGGCTGCAGCATCAGATTCTCCTCATCCTCTTTCGGCGGCAGCAGAGCTTTGTTAAAGTTTGTTTTCCGCTTCAGCTTCCAGTATTGAAAGATGAAGTCCACCAGGTGCTCAGACAGGCCGAGGGCCCGGGCCAGCTCCCTCCGCTGGATTAAGGTGTAAAACTCCTCCTCCAGCTCCTGCAGTCTCTGTGCCCGCTGGCCCACTTTCCCCGTCTCAGCGGGAGGCTTAGCACGAGCTGGGCTCAGGCCAGCATCCCCCGATTTGGACTTGCTGTGCTTGAGACAGTAAGACTTAAACTTAACTTCGTCCCCTTCGTCCAGTATAGTCTTCATTTCCAAGCTGTGCTCAAAGGCACAGGTCACGTGGAAAGGGGTGGTGCAGTTCTTCACGGAGCACTGGGAGTGGAGAAACAGGAAACATCAACAAAGTCATTGGTACTGTGACTCCAGTCTGTTTGTGTCACTTTATTTATACTGATGTCGTTCTTAGAAAATGTGTACACATCGCCATAGTGTTATAGACGATTGTCTATCATCACATGCACACCATTACCTGATTACTGCAGTTAACAACAGTAAGATGACAGAAACCATTTTTCTCAATGAGCTGACATTATATGATTAGTTTCATAATTACCTCTGCCAAGGAGGTAATGCGATCACGTGTTTTCTTTATTTTCTTTCTTTTTTTGTCTGTTAGCAGGATATTTCAAAATGGTATGGGTGGATTTAGATGAAATTTGGGGATAAGATAGATAATATTGAAAGGAAGGAGAGATCCAAAAGAATTTTTTAAGCATATAAAATCAATTTGTTGGCCTTGGCAGAGGATGCGCTCTCAGAGTGCCTTCTTGTCAGATTATTTTCTGGAAGGATGTTTGTTAACCTACATAAATGATCTTATTGATGGTACAATATAAAAGAAGGAAATTGGAAGTACTTTAGTAGTGTTTTTATTTTTGATAAATGGCATGTTAATGCAAAGTCCTGTTACTTTAGTGTTGGCTGAAGCATAAAGCATGAATTAGTCATGCATAGCTTTGCATCTATTTCAACCTTTTAGTCAAAAGAAAGAATCAAACAGAAAGAAATAAGGCTAAAAAAGAAAGTCGGCCACAGTAATAAGAAAGATTAATGTGCAAGCCATGTTGGCAATGAAGTTATGTTTACCCCAATTTAACACTTAAACTGACTAACATAGCTAGGTTAATGCATTTATATGAGTATTGATTTCATCTGGTTAAAATCAAATTACCAGCATTTTAGTTCCTACTCCTGGGTGGGTGTTCTCTAATCATTGAAGAGCTGCTGGGTGGAAATCTTGAATGATTGCTCATTGTAAGACACAAGCTTCCCCAGACTTACAATCACCGTTTTTAAATACTCACATTTAGCTTGTTTTCCTACTACTAATACTATTCTGGTTGATCCCATATACTCCAGTACCATCGGGATGAGAGACTCTAGATGTCTTTGTTGGCGACATTAGAAAACAGCATGATCCCTTAGGATGAGGAATTGTCACCAGAATGTAAGTTGTGAGTTTGTGTTTTGGGAATGATGTAGCTGTTGTGGTGTAAACGTAACTTCCTCTACGTGGTGCGAAAGAGAGAAAGAAACTCACTAGAGGAATGTAGGAACGTCGTAGCTCCTTCTCCAGACAGTTCAAGGTAAAGCAGCTCCTAATTTAGTTCTGATGCCACAAATCGACACTCACCTGGATGCAAGCGCCCGTCTTCACTTTGCAGAGGCTGCAGATGAGAGACCAGCGGCTGGGCGGGNACCTGGATGCAAGCGCCCGTCTTCACTTTGCAGAGGCTGCAGATGAGAGACCAGCGGCTGGGCGGGATGTGGGAGACTTTGGTGATGGGTTCCATCCTCTCAGGACAGGCAATGCTCACCTATAGGACCATGAAACGTTCAGCGTGATGAGGGATTAACTGAATAAACACAAAAGCAAGAACACGGCAGAGGGTGCATTGGATAATTTACCTCTGGTATCCACAGGGCACAGCTTACATGCGCCCACTTGGTGCCTGCTCGCGTTGCTTTCATGGCGCCACCCTTCTTGGGACACAGAAGGCACTGAGGGTCGATGGCGAGCACACACGTCCTACACAGCCAGTTTCCAACAGGCACTTTTACGATGCCATAGCAAGCCTGGTGGGAGAGTGGCAGGTAAGACTGTGAGTCAATGTGCTTCTTAAAGGAAAGCAATGAGTAGCAGCAAATTTATTTTCAAGGTAGTTTAATTTGTGCAATTGGACAATGTGTCGTATTTACTATTCTTAAAATTTCTGTTTGATTGTGGTGACATCAAGTGCATTTTCTTGAAACAGGGTTGGACTAATGCATATTTAGGAGCGTTGGAACCTTATTCAGGAACCTTCATCCCATTTTTTCCATCTTCCCTGTCACTACTAACTATCTAATAATGGAAAAATCTCTGAAAATTAAGATCACTCAATATATGAGGCTGCTTACTCATGATCAGCAGTAATTTGAGCTTCGTTGGGTGACTTATTCTTTTCTATGGAGTTGAGCTGAGCTTCTCACCACTCACCCGATTCTCCACTTTGCCTGTGGACTGAAAGTTCAACCAAGTTCAACTTTAACCATCAGTCACCAAACTTTCAAACATGAGACAAATGAGAGAATAGCTGTACGAGGTGCAAGCAGAAGAAGCGGAGGAGATGCTCCTAAGCAGTTAGAGAAATTTACCAAATTGTACGATGCAAATTTAAAGGTGTAATATGATCTGGGATGATATGTAGCAGCATAGCAAAATGTTAGCACTCAGACAGGGCTACCGGGGCTGTAACCCAGCATATACTGTAGTTCAGGGATGGGCAACTTTGATGAGGACAGGGGGCCAATAAAATTTCAGAGCTCTGCTCCTCCCTGGACTGGACAGAATCCGATCTTATTCTTTCACTGAAAGCTTTACTAGAATGAAATGGATGGTAGTAAATACAGCATCAGTAATGACCGAGCACCCTCTGGGGAGGAAAACACTTTTTATAATTTTCATTTTTATTACTTAAGGAGTCACCTGAGGGCCTGATAGATTAAAGGTGTGGGCTGTATCCAGCCCGCAGGCCGCCAGTTGTCCATCCCTGCTGTAGTTTATGCTCATATAGGAACTGTGAAGTTAGCTACATCCAAGCTAAGAAGCTCGGCTAAGGGTGCTTCTCAACGAGGAATGTTGGTCCTGGTTTGGCGGCAGCACGCTCGGCTCCTTGGTGCAAAGTGTCAGGTGTGCAGGCAGCAAGTCAAACGACGCACAAATTGCTTACCTCAGCACAATTTCACCACTGCTTATGTATAAGCTGCTTAAAGCAGCACTGGTTTCTATACTGTAGAACACTAATGATACAGCAACTGATTTTAATACTGAACCCGTGTCTTGCATGTGTGGTGACAGGTACATTGACGCCAACCTGGTGCACACAGATGTTGCACTTGTCACAGAAAACCATGTCATTCCCTTCCTCGCTGTCGGGGGAGCGGCACACGTCGCAAATGACATCCTCGTCATACTCGATCCCCAGCCCCTCCACCGTCTCGATGGCGTGGTTCATGTTGTCGTGGCACTGGCTCTCCAGAGCTTCCATGGCACGCTCCATCGTCAGCTCATCTATAGGTGCCTCCCCTGGAGACAGAACCATGCATAGTCAGAGAAACTCCAGAGATTATGAACATGTTCTAGCTCAGACTTAATGTCTTACTGTTCTCCTTTCCAGCTCAGACAGTTGTCCGTGTTTGCAGATATGGAGCAGGATTCATAAACTACAGCGCTAGATGTAACTGGCCGATAAGGGCAAATATCGTCAATGAATCATGTCCCCTAATTCATAAATGCCTGTTACTGGCATCTTTTAGCATTTTCTTTGTAAAACATGTTACTACAGTATTTCCTTATTTACACATCAGGGAAGCAATTCATAAAACACACCATCATAAAAAATAAGACCTGTTTTAGTCTGGCAGTAAATTTCAGCGGTATGAAATCTGAGTGACATTTTAAACCGTATTTGCCGATATTTAAGTATCGCCCACTCAGTTGATCAGTGTATTTAAATGTTGAATTTTGATCCTCTCTCTCTCCACACATGTAGCACAAGCACACACACATCCGCGAGCGCGCGCGCACACACACACACACACACACACACCTCCCATCCACCAGTGTGTTATAATTTGCTACATTAATGTTGATCTCTTAAAATGAAGACCTCTGAAGCAGCAAATTTATGTTCCCTTTGCAGATTTAACATGACAATTTTACTTTGACACCACATGAATCAGTATAAATCATGGCTCTTAAATATGAAGCAGCTCCTTAACGCACCAATCTTCATCGGCTTTTACCTGAGACACCTTACAACGTGTCAGTAATGGGACGATGATGTGCTGATTAATGTAAAGGAAGTTTTGGGTTGAGCTTCAGTTATCACAGTGCTTATTTAGCTTGGTGCCGTGTAGTTGCCGTGATTTACTTTAGGACTGCCGCTCATGAACTTTACTGTCCACAAATCACTGGAATATTGCAAAATGAATTTACGTTTGTGGTGAGTTATGTCTTCACAACTCCGTTCCTTACCCATGCGGGCTAGCTCTGCGTTGAGCGCTTGCAGCCAGTAGAGATCCATGTCGTCCAGGTCGTAGCGACACATGGCCTCCGCCAGCTCCTTGATGTTGACGTAACCCGGTTCTGTTGAGTCCTGGCTCGCGCACTGGATGTACTTCCTCTGGTGGGTGTAAAGCACCTCCTTGGACTTCTCTGCGATAATTCTGAACACAAAGATGGGATCCGAATCAGCCATGTAACGAGGATCTGTGCTCATTAAAGGAGCATACCGGCTGATTTTACATGTTTGAGCCCGATAAAAAAAACCAATCCGCATAAACATCCACATCCAATATATTTATCATACTTATCTAAAGTTACGATGTATTGTCAACAATTGTCTGCTGAATATTTCTGTAAATAATCTAGGATTTGTAACAAGTACATTAAAGGACCATACCAGTGGTTTTGAATGTTTAAGCCAAAATACACATTACATTACTACCAACAATTTTCCAAAACATTCTGCTGGAGTGGTACATTTTAGGTTTGTTTTTCCTACCTTCCAGGCAGGTATTGGTTTCAGTTTTTTCCAGGAGGCTATAAAAATCAACTTGTAGAAACTTGAAACGTGCTTGAGATAGGTAATCCATCACAGCGAACCAAACATACTTACTTTGGTCAAAGTTAATTTAACTGGTCCAACACAGATCTGCACAGAAGAAAATGTATGCCTCTGGTAGAAAATATAATCCCAGGAGAAAACTGCTTTTACGGAGAAATTAAATACAACTGGGCAAAAGACTAAATTTTAAGGTGGGTGTATCTCCTGAGTATTTGAAAAATTAGGGGATTTGGCAAAATAATATGAAAACTAAAATACAATTTTGTTTTGGAAAATAGTTGCCAGTAACATAATGTGTATGCAGGTAGTACTTGTTGGGCTCAAACACGCAAAAACGCCTATATGGTCCTTTAACCCAACTTGACAACAGAATCAGATCTTTGGAACACTGGGCAGCATTACCTGACTGATGCTTCTGGGATGGTGTCTGGACTTGCTGTCACCTGGACTCCCTTCTCCCACTCCTGCTTCCATGTGTCTGCTAGTAGGTAGTAGTCTTCGGGGGAGACGTGGTGGGAGTCCGGCAGCTTCATGGCGCTGATCAGGTCTTTTCTGAACACCTGCGAGAGAGGCAATGACATAAAAAAAAAATTCCAAAACGAGCCCTGATGTTTGAGAACACTCAGCAGAGCACAATCTGACGACCTCACGCACTTCAGCTGGTTTCTTTGGGTTGGAGGCGGGGGTTCCAGGCTTACTTCCATGTTTAGTTGAGGAGCAGAAGGAGGTTGAGGGACCTAAGCAGAGAGAGAGAGAGAGAGTGAATTAAAGAGGAGTGAATGAAATAGAATAGATTTGCGTTGTGAGATCTTCCAGGCAAATGACTCACTTTCATTGTCAGAACTGTCACTGCTGCTTGAGGACCTGAGACGTTTCATCCTGTAGCATCCTGCAGAAGAAGAGGGAACAGACCTTAACACATACATATACAAAATATACTATTTAAAATACTCCAGAAAAGAGCCTGAGTGATCAAAAACCTCTGATTTAACTTTTTTAAAATGTTTTTTGCTGGGCCGGCTAAGATATAAACCAACAATGTGCACACACAAGATTATGCACTCACCATAAATTTCAAATCGAAAAGCATGCTAGTGGATTGCTCTGATAAACCCCCAAAATACTTATTTTCATACCTGAAAAAAAGAAATAAGTGTCAGTCCATCAAGTAAATGAACAAAGACCTCTCAACAACAAATATCTTTTTGAATTAAAGGACCATACCTGCGATTTTACATACTTAAGCACAATATATACAACCCATACAGATGTTACGTTACTGACAACTAATTTCCAAAACATAAACCATATTTTAATTTTCCTATTATTTTTTTCAAATTCCCTTATCTTTCAAAATCAAATGTTCAGGTGATACACACACACCTTAAAATTTAATGTTTCGCCTGCTAACACTTATGAATGATTGTAGAAGGCATGGTCATCTGGCAGAGACATACATCGCCTTCCCTGCAGCTCCATTTTGGATCGGTTAAATAAAATTACTTTGACAAAAATGCCTAATAGACATAATATTCATTGTGATGGATTATTGATTTTAATAGCATGCTACAATGAACTGAAACCAATGAAGGTAGGAAAAACAATTCTAAAATCTACTGCTCCGGTAGTAGATTTTGAAAAATGGTTGTCAGTAATGTAGCCTGTATGCGGGTTGTATATATTGGGCTCAAATATGTGACATTACCAGTATGGTCCTTTAAGACTGCACACACTGAATGTAAATGTCCTGGATATTTACCTCCCAATGAGATAATAATCAATATAATTCAGATTTAATGGCATTTCTTTTTTTGTATTAACACAATTTAGACTGAATGGAAAAGTGGCAGATGGTAGAGAGGACGGAATGACAACCCCTCCTATTGAATTTGAACCTGGGTCATTACAGGTACATTGTACGCGCCTGAGCCCACGTAGCTAACACAGACGGTCTCAAACTCCAAGTTGCCCGACATACAGTAGTCTGTTTCAACAGACAGGACATGCCTCGCATTCCCCATGAGGACAGGAGGGGTACGTGGAAAAAGGCAAGAGATTCCATACAGCGGCATAAGCAAACCATGCAAATGCCAACAGCTAAGAGCAGAATGTGCACCAGGGTCCGAAATTATTGGGGCCTCGGCATTTTTGATTATTATGGGAATTGGGTATGGTTCATTATTTGTGAAGACTGAATAACTGCCGTGGGTTTGTAAAGCATCATGCTACATTTTGATAACTTTCCATGAAATATAAGCATTAGGGGGAAAAAAATCTTACTGGAGGTGTTCTATATGTTATGATTCACATTTAAGGGCCCAAATCTATCAAGGAAAATACTGATTCCATGAATAAAAATGGGTTGAAGTAATTATCTGGAATATAAAACTTGTTTCTGAGTCTTTTAGCCACTGCCCATCAGAAAGTACAAACAATAGCAGCCACTGCTACAAAAGCCTGAGATGAATATGTTTGGATCATTAATTGACAGTGGCATGATGCTACTGAAACCAGCTGAAATTAATTGTAAATAATTGCTGCAACTTTATTTAATAGGTCCAACAGGGACCTATTAAAGGCCATTTTGTATGTTTGAGCCTAATATATTCAATTTTCATACATGTTATGTTACTGACAATCATTTCTCAAAGGATAAAACTGTATTTCAGCTTTCCTGATATTTTGCAAAATCTTAATCTTTGAAAATCAAATATTCAAGCGATACACCCACCTTAAAAATCGATGTTTTGCCTGCTAATAGTTACGCAGCCTTATGAAGTCACATCATTTAAATTTTTCGATGAATGTAGGTCTTCGTTTGGGACTCTATTCCCCATGCATTCACTCCGTGCTTTTTATTACGCTAAAATCATGTAACTTCAAAAAAAACAAAACAAAAACCTGAAAATAGGTCTTGTTTATGATGATGGCTTACCTATCTCAAGAACATTTCAAGTATCAACGAGTTGATTTTAATAGTGTACCAGAATGAACTGAAACCAATGGCAGATAATAGGAACCTTTTTTTTTTAAATTCACTGTTCCAGCAGTATGCTTTGGGAAATGATTGTCAGTAACGTTATGTGTATGAAAATTTAATATATTAGGCTCAAAGATGCAAAATGGCCAGTATGGTCCTTTAAGTGTCTTTCTGTACAGAAGACAATGTAATGCTCTCCAGCAGGGAATATAGTTCCAGGAGAAGCCAGTTTTAACAGAGGAATTAAAACGACTGTGCCTTCTGCAATCGTGCACAAGTGTTACTGGGTAAACTGAATTTTAAGGTGGAACCTTTAATTTTGAAAGACTGAGGGATTTGGAAAAATAACAGGAAAACTAAAATACGGTTTTATGTTTTAGAAACTGTCAGTAACATAATGTGTGCAGGTTTTATTTATTGGGTTTAAACATGCAAAATTGCTGCTATGGTCCTTTAAGATCTACATTTTTCCTTGACTGAAGACTCTTGTTTGTGCTTCTTTTTAAATTAAAGGACACACACCATAGTAAACAGCGTTTAAACAGCGTTCTCCAGCACAGCAGGGCCTGTCGTAGCTGCACTCCAAACACTTCAGCTGCATCTGCTTTTGACATGAGTGTTTTCATCTCTTTTAATGCTGTGAAGTGTGAACATTGTGCATTCAGCTACTCACTTTATAGATTAATTAACAAAGTAATTCTGACTTGATCAAGTTCAAATACAGAAATGGGGCTCGGTGCCAGATGCTTATTTATGATGATGAGGTTTAAAGAGAGAGTAAACTCTGCAATTTCAGAAAAAAATATTGACCGTTATCGTGAGATGTTAACTAGTGAAATTAAAGTTTTCATCTTGATCCTGTGAATTTTAGCATTTTATCCTGATTCAGCCATTTTTATGTGAATTTGGAATGGAGAATGATATTGGTTAACTAGTGATGTAGCGCTGTGTTAACAGGTATACAACTGTGTGTTAAAAAGTGATTAGAAGGAAAACAAAAAAATCTAGATGATTATTAACAACACCTAGCAATATTCTATAACAATAATATTTTTCTAACACTTTGAAGATACAGCTAATGAAGAACGTGACACTTACTTCTGGAAAATTGTCCCACATTTCATTCTACACAGCTCTTAATTTTTATTTTTTTTTACTCTTTTTTTAAAGAAAATTCTTAAATGTAATAAGTCCAGAAAAATGCAGAGAAAACACTTCTGGGGGGAAAAAAAGACCAAAAACAGATTCAGAAAATTTAAGCTAAATAAGTAAATCAAAAATAAAAATCTGTTTTTAAGAACATTTATCCAAATGTGACTGTCATGTGATCAATTTTGATTGAGTTTGTGCTTGCTCTATAAGTAAATAAAGGGAAATGTTTGTTGTTATCCAGGCTTCATTTCTTGTTTACAAGTTTGGCATAAGACTCCAGAGGTTTTAGAACTGGACTTGTGGGTGACTTTAGCCAGATTGCTGCTCTATGAATTTAGCTTATAAAGATTTTAGTCAGGCAGTAAATAGGGCTACAATGAGTTCAGGGTGGTACCACACCCAACTCAACCCAAGATTATGTTACAGACAGAAAACAGGCAGTGAAAGACATGTGGATCCTAATTGGACTTTTTTTTTCCTCCCCCAAACTTTATTAACAATATAGAAATGTGTTTACATTGTATATACAGACAAAAAGGAACTACCAGTGAACAAAGAAAGAGAAGAAGAAGAGAAAAATAAAACAACTATTTATGTTACCAGCGGTCTTACATAATAAGTTTATAGTCAATGAGGGTTTGGTAATCTTTAGTGTTTTCTTATTATTAATTTGACTCCAGCCTTATTAGTAATACCTACTTATTTTTATTTATTCAGAGTATTTTGGAGCAGGCACTTCCTGTACCTCCCTGCACAGAAGGAGAGGACCGAGTCCTCACTGGAGGACCAATTTAAAGGATCATAACAGCAATTTTGCATGTTTAAGCCCAATACATACTACAAGTTAAGTTACTGACAAAAAGTACCTAAACATAAAGCCGTTATTTTGCCAATCTTTGAAAATGAAATGTTCAGGTGATACACCCAGCAGCCACCTTTAAATTCAGTGTTTCACTTGCTAACACCTAGGAGCAGTGGCAGAGCCAGGGGGTGGCCCATGGTGACCATGGCCACCATAGAGGAAAACCTGGCCACCCCAGTGGCCACCACACACAGTATCGACTCTCAGGTCACTCATTTTTAAATTTTTTGCTTATTTACTATTGCACAGAACCATATCTGCCCTACCATCGCAGGGAATGAAGGATAGGTTAGAGTATGCAATGTGTGAAATAGCAAAGTTAGTTAGCGAGGTTTTCCATGCCTTGTGCAAGACCATCTTAAGCCGTGCACACACGTGAAGCTCCCAGCTGAGCTCATAAAGCACGGAGCTCAGCCGGAAGCGTGTGTGTGGAGAAACTGCTGAGCTGGGAGCTTCATGTGTGTTCATCGCTTCAGACGAGTTTTTGCAAGTTTAAGAAGAGACACAAAGGTAGCAGTGCACAGCGCCAATGTAATATAGAGAGAAATTCTCATTTTCTTTTTTCTTCAAGTTTTTCTTACATTTCTTTCAAAGAGGATAATCAAATTACCATTATTTCTGCTGACTAGACTATTTAGATAATATACCCTGATTTTAGCTAAAAGCAAGCATCCTCTAAACTCTGCTTAACTGTCTAAACAACACATCTAATGGTGTGCTGGGGCTCTTTATGCAGTCATTGATGTCTGAGTGACTGAAAAAGGTCATATTTGGCAACAACACTGCAACACAGAAAAAACAAAGACACCAACTAAGGTGCCACCCCAAAGAGAACACTGGTCTCAGCCTGGCCACCCCTAAGAAAATTGTCTGGCTCCNTGCCACCCCAAAGAGAACACTGGTCTCAGCCTGGCCACCCCTAAGAAAATTGTCTGGCTCCGCCACTGCTTAGGAGCCGTCTTTATGTGGGACTACATTCCCTGGTGGAGGCATACATTGTCTTCTGTGTGGCTCCGTGCTGGACCGGTTAAGTAAAGTTACTTGGACAAAAAACATAACAGACATAATGTTAGCTCTGTTGGATTACTTATCTCAAGCACATTTCAAGTCTCTACAAGTTGATTTTATGATCGTACTGGAATGAACTGAAACTAATGACAGCCTGGAAGGCAGGAAAAAACACACCAGTATGTTTATGAGAACTGTTGTCAGTAACGTAACGTGAATGCGAGTTGTATATATTGGGCTCAGTCATGCAAAATCTCAGGTATTGTCCTTTAATACCACTTAAGATCTCTCCTCCTACAGAGTGTAAGCTACCATCCGGTGTCGTTAGAAAGTAACACAGGCCTCTTCACATGTTCCCTGCAGGTTATGAATCTATGTCAAACCCTGATATGATCTTAGCATAACGGTAAGGAAG
The DNA here is from genome assembly GCA_014773175.1 of Lucifuga dentata. Lineage (NCBI taxonomy): Eukaryota > Metazoa > Chordata > Actinopteri > Ophidiiformes > Bythitidae > Lucifuga > Lucifuga dentata. The sequence continues at coordinate 19,300 of VXCM01004635.1, read as the reverse complement.
TTAGCAAACTATTTACACTGCGGGTCTCGCCTTGTTTATGTTTCCCTCCACGTACGTGTTTACTTTTCTCTAACAAATACACCCAAGTCAGGGTGCCAACTGCAGCTTTACCAAGCTTAAAGTACACGGGTCACTTGTAGAAAACTAAATTCGTCAAACAGCAACAATAAAAGGTTTGCGGTGCCTAAGAGCCTTGGCGCCAACACACTCAAACAGGCCTGAAAGCGGGCTGCGGTGCAGACTGGAGAAATCAAACATGGGCGCCACAGCCATACAAAGATGTCACTTCCTACAGCGCTTAATGTGAATATTTCTAAAAATTAGACGGGTTTATTCAGAGTAGAGGACGATAAAGAACCCGAAACTCATTCATGAAAAGGTCGCTAGAATTAAAGAGGCTGGAATGGTGTGGGAAAAGCAGAAAAGGAGCAGGCCCCGTGGCCTGGATAAGCCATCCAGGGCAAATCCTGGCACAGTCCCTCTTAACACACGAGCATATTGTTCACATTCCTCTGAGCTTACCTTATATCCACGCTGCGTTGGCGCGTTTATTCCAAGCTGGTACCAGCCGTGACTCAATTCTCAACATGTATGTTTAAAATCAGAAGCTGTGGCTATTCTTATTGATTAAATTAAATGTGTTTTATTCCAGCACACTGGGACTCCCCAGGCTTGCAATCTGTCCACCACACCACCACGGCACAACAGCTCTATTGTACCGCGCGTGCCTCCGGGTCCTAAACCCCGCCGAGTTCCTACCAGGTTGGGTGCGCTTGATTGGAGCACCAGTGGAACACGGAAACCATGACAAGAAACAACCGCGACAACAAAATAACAACAAATTAAAAAAAAAAAAAATGCACTTATTCAAGCACCGGTGAGTTTTCATCAGCTTTCTACTGCTTTTAATGTGATTCAGCCATTTTATAAAGACAGTATGTCATTAAATTGTATACACAAAGAATTACAAATGTGCATTTTGACATACAATTGCTTCTATAAAAACTGCTCAAGTACAAAAGATTTACAATACAATACAAAAGTACGTCACAAGAAATCCCTATGTATGTCTTCTTAAAGGAATTTTTTTGATATATTCCTCTGCATTTGTGCTTTATCAAACGTTCTTTCATATTTAAGTAAAATACATCACGTACATACATAAATGTGCTGTGTGTATTTTATTATTGATAAAAGAATAAGCATCATCCCCATTTGAATAGCTTGACAAAATTTAAAGAAAGACTGAGTGGAGTGAAAATAACTGGAACAACCTGCCCAAATGCTAAAAATAATGTTTAAATAGATGTAAGTCAAATGGCTAATAATGATTCAAGAATAATAATAATAGTGATTCAGGGAGGAAAATCAGACATTGAACTCATAAAACAAAAGCAAGTGATTCTTTTGATGCTTTGTAGCAATGCTGACAAGAATATAACAAATCTCTAATATTTAAGCAGCGTCTGTCTATCATACACACCATAAAACAATGCTGACAAAACAATCTATTCATCTGTGAATCAGCTATGAGACAGTTTACCAGCTAACATTACACACACATGTTCATTTGTATTTGAGATTCAGATTCAACTCCACTTGTACTGTGAGTAATTCATGAATTTTACATAAATTTTATTGGTCAAAGACAGTGAGGGTTGAAATGTTGAGGAGCTTGTTGCAAAAAAAAAAAAAAAAAAAAAAAAAAAAAAAATCAACTGGTTGATAAGGTAACAAAAATTAGAATGTTATTTACCTTCATTCTGATATTTCTGATTTTTGAGTTAACTACTTAAATAAAAACTTTAATAGTGACAACAAAAACTATGCTAACAATGGCAAAAGAATTATTTACTATATTGTCAACACAAAATGTTGATACCTATTATACAAACTGCTTACAACTGATAAACATGATTCTGGTGAAAAGCCTTATAGAAAAAAAAACTGAAGTAACACAAGTGGAAACATTTACGAAAAGTGACACAATTGTTTCCTATATAAAACATTCAGTTGACAGTATAAAACAAATATTACAAAGTTTAATAAAGTAACTAATCGCAGAATTTGCCTAGTTTAAAACCCAGCAAATGTCCACATTTTTACACCTATGCTCGGTTTCAGACTGTTAATCTGAATAAACAGCAAGATATACACATAAACCTCAATCACATTTTTTGGCCTAGAAAGTATGAATAAAGACGTAGAAATCACCCACACAGCATGTTTCAAATATACACAACTTACACAGAGAAAGTACGTTACCTAACCAAATGCACAAATAAACCCTTGCAAGAAATACAAAATATTTTCTCTCAGATGTTCTCGTGCTCACGTTTTTCCACTGCAAAGGTTGTTTCAGACAGTAAAGAAAAATAAAGCTTTAAATTACAACGAACTATGTTGACAGCAATACAAAGATACATTCATGTAACAGATTAAAGCAACAAAATTGCCAAATACATTCATAGAAAATATAAATATTCACAGCACTCACAGCCACTGCTTGGTGTTTAAGGACCATAATCGGCGATTGTGCATGTTTGAGCTCAATATATATATAACCCGCTTACACTTTATGTTGCTTACAACCATTTTCCAAAACATACTACTGGAGCGACATTTTAGAATTGTTTTCCCTACCTTCCAGACAGCCATTAGCTTCAGTTCATTCCAGTACGCTATAAAAATCAACTTTTAGAGACTTGAAAAGTGTTTGAGGTAAGTAATTCATCACAGTGAACACCATGTCTGTTAAGTTTTTTTTGTTGAAGTAACTTTATTTAACCGATCCAACACGGAGCTGCGCAGAAGACGATGCATCTCTCTGCCAGGGAATGTAGTCCCAGCAGAAGACGGCTTTTGCCGAGAAATTAAAATGACCATGCCTTTTACAATCGTGCTTAAGTGTTAGAAGGCAAAACTTTGAATTTTAAGGTAGATGTACCACCTGAACATTTGATTTTGAAAGATTCAGGGATTTGGAAAAATAACAGGAAAACTAAAATATGTTTTTTGTTTTGGAAATTGGTTGTCAGTAACTGAATGCGGATTGTATATATTGGGCTGGCTTAAACACGCAAATTCGCTTGTATGGTCCTTTAAGTGGTTTACAGCAAATGTTTTAATCTCCTTGATGTTTATTTGAGGCGATACAATTTTTGTCTGGAGATTAATTATTGATCTGAAGACTCATGAAAGGCATAATCCAATAGGTTTCCTCTTCATGCTGGTTTGTGCGACAGATTTTGTGACAAATGAGGCAAATGATGTTTAACCCATTTGGAAGGCTGGTGTTCAAAAAATCTGATGCAAATCTGAGAAGCAGTTTGTTCTTGATGCTTAATTCACAAGCCCATCTGCATGTCAGCGAAGTTGAAGAAGTTGTCCACATCCCGTGAAGATGTATTTTTGTTATCAGAAATGAAAAGCTGTGAAAATAGAAAGTGTGTGGATTGGTGGGGATATTTTTTTTTTTTTTTTNATTTTTTTTTTTTTTTGCTGTAGAAAGACAAGACGTCTGCATAAAAGCTAGAAAAAATGCAGGCTACAAATATGATTACCTTGGTCCCGCTGAACATTTCGTTGGCAATGTTCTTGCAGGCTTCTACAACTCCGTCCCCATTCAGCTCAAGGGCAACGACTGGGCCTTTGGTTTAAAAAAAAAAAAAAGATATTAAGATCACTTCATATGCGCTGTACAGTTTTCACATCTGTGGCTCAGGGCTGTGAGTATGCCTAAAAATAAAATCTTGATTTTTTTTCCCACCCTTAGGGATGATTCTTGGTTTTAATCTCGATTTTTCTTGTTTTTCTCCAAACTAACTAAAAAAAAAAAAAAAAAAAANAAAAAAAAAAAAAAAAAAAAAAAAAAAAAAAAACAACTTGCAAAATAAAAGGTTTTTATAGCAACTAGTGCAGTGCCCATTCAAAACGTGCCTGTTCGGATCCGGCCGGACTTTGTGGTGTGCGCCACAGCCTGCCATAATTTAGTTCTGCACATCCTCGTGAGCTAGCTTTGTTTGCTGTATGGGGTTGGGTTGAGACCTTGCCACTGGACTGAAGCGTATCCTGCCGCGCGGACTACTTTTTACCGGCACAGCTCAATTGGAGAACCACTCATCCAAACAACTTCACACGTGACACTGCACATCCTTGGGTCCTGAGCAATGAACCTGCTGCATATTAACTTCATACAGTGCCAGGTTCTAGAGGTAATGGTGCCACAAACAGACAGACGGACAGAGATTTCTGCCTTTATAGTTAGATTTACAGGTTCCTTGTAAGGAACACCAGCCTGTCTGCTTCCTCTGGCTGAGGCTCTGTAGCATGTTATATTCCTACCCGTGAAGACACTCTTATTATATGCAATGACACTGGAAAACGTTGCGGCTAACATTTGCTTTTTTGCTGGCGCTTTGCCATTGCAGCATCTGCATCTCGCAGTGTCACACATTGCTGCCACTCAGCTACATGTTTCTGTCATGGCTGCTGAAATACATTTGTAGCACTGCTACTTTTAATAACTGCAGCTCCTGCAAACTTTACATACCATGATAGTTTATTCGATGCCATGAAGCGCAAAACCGAATCCTTATGACTGAAGTGATGAAGTAATATTGCCTTTTTTGGGAACGAGCTCATCTTCAGTCAAAATGTTTGTTGGCATCTTGACAGCACGTCTGATCTGCTGAAAGCTTCATGGGCACGGTATCAATGAACATAATGAATGATTGATTGGTAGGTTTAACTAATTTTGCGATTCAGTCATTTTACATATCATGCTAAAACATAAAATCGAGTTAATTGATTAAATCCATTTATCACCCAGCCCTACTGTGGCCTGTTGAAAATCTACAAATTTTGGTGATTTTAATGCACTTCAACTGCCGTGTGTCATCCTTCATGTCAGTCTGAAAACCAGAGTAGGGTTATAAAAGACAGTGACTTGTGCAAAGACTTGTGCATTTTACAAGTTTATCAGCTAGTAAATATTGAAATGTGTTGGTATTAATTTGACCATTGATTCAATTGATTACAAAAACCCCGACCATAAAACTAGAAATCAGTGTTGTTATATTATGAATGATGCTGCGAGTGATTTTTAATTTCTGCAGAAGTAGTATTTGAGAAGAGGAGGGAAGAGACTGAACAGAATGGAGAGCTTTTGCAATAACAGCTGAGAAACTATTTGCATAGCCAATTAAAGGACATAAAACAATGTTATATCATTAAAGAGAGAGCAGGATGAGGTAGTGGCTTTTGTTTGCCTGTAGTACATGGTTTTTACGCTGACAGACTCGGGGATTTTGCGAGATATGGAACTGATACAGTTTTCGTTTCCCTCTGTTCTGCTCAAATATATATAAAACTTGACACTTTGGTAAATGGAGAAGCGTGGCTGTTGGGGTTATGAAACTGGAAAAGTTCTAAGACACTTAACACTCCACCCACAAAACATATTCCAAAAAAAGAAGGGGAGCAAACCTTTGGTGATCCACTCCACTAGATCCTCTGCGTCGTTCTGAAATACCCTCTTCACATCTTCAGGTCGCATTGAGACTTCCTTAGTCTGGATCAACACAAAACCCTTGGCACTTGCCTGCATTAAAGTTAAAGATGAGTAACGTCACATAACAAGTGTCTAATTTTAGCGATGAATCATAAGAAGTATTTGTAGAATTGTGCAATTCAAGGCAGAGTAATGCCAGGCAGATGTTTCTGCAAAGTGTCTCATAACAGGATGTGCAACGAGACTTCTTTGCTGTCCAGCATGGGCGTCAGGTCTCATGTTTAAGTGAACAGTAATGCATATTTTGCTGACAACACAAACATAACTGGAATATTTGAATAGCAACGCAACCAGCTTAGCATGCCGGCTTAGCATTTTGGATATATCACTGTAGGTGTTCTGAGAGTGAGCCACGCAAACAAAATGTGGCTGACTTCATTTAGGCTTACTGTAGATTTGTTTTTAAAAGACCTTTAAAAATGCATTACAACCTATTTTTTATGAGCACAAAATGCAAAAGTTTATTGGTTTTAGTAACTGATAATTATTAGTGACATATTATTGTCTTCAGTGATGCTAATCCCTTAAAAGAAGGGATGTTGTACAAAATCCAAAATATTGTGAGCATGTTAACATACTCACTTCATATCTTTTGTTAAATTTAACTCAGGGATTAAAGTACCTCAGTATACTGGACAGAACTGGTGTATTGGTACTGGCTTCATATCCATACTGGATGAACTTGCACAGGTTATATTAAAGCACAGTATTTACAATTTTCACATGAAAATGAATATTGCCGATACTAAAGGGAAGCTGCTGTGTGTGTAAATGTATCTAGTGAGCTAAGATGCAACATAACTGTCTCAATTCAACAGGAAACATTTTAAAGTAATCTACGAGTCAGAAAATTCAGGGAGAAGTCATTGGGTGGTGTGATGAAAGTAATGAGCTTCATGGTGATAAAACTCATGTAAATTGACTGATAACCAGCTTCAAATTACTGTTTGTGTTTCAGATTATTTTGTTTGCTTTGGATTATTAAAGTATACAGTGTATGTAAAGGGCAGCTACATTTTACAACTATATTTTCCCAATATATGTAACTTCATTTAGGAACACTGATGTATCTATATAATGTTGGAGGTTCTTGTTAATAAAGCAATTTAGCTTTTTTTCCCCCCAAGCAAATTGTGCCGCCTTTCAGTGTGCAGTTAAAGGACTATACAGGCCATTTTGCATGTTTGAGCCTAATATATTCAATTTTCATACACATAACGTTACTGACAATCATTTCCCAAAGGATAAAACCGTATTTCAGCTTTCCTGACATTTTGCAAAATCTCTTAATCTTTCAAAATCAAATATTCAAATGATACACCCACCTTAAAAATCGATGTTTCGCCTGCTAATAGCTACGCAAAATTATGAAGTCACAGTCGTTAAAATTTTTTCAATAAACGCAGGTCTTCTTTTGGGACTATATTCCCCCGTGGAGACATACATTCACTCCACACTTTTTATTGCACTTAAACGCTAAAATGACATAACTTTGAAAAAAACCTGAATACATGTCTTGTTCACGATGATGAATTACCTATCCCAAGAACGTTTCAAGTATCAGCAAGTTGATTTTAATAGCATACCAGAATGAACTGAAACCAATGGAGGTCTGGAAGGTAGGAAAAACCTTTTTAAATTCAATGTTCCAGTAGTATGCTTTGGGAAATGATTTTCAGTAACATTACGTGTATGAAAATTGAATATATTAGGCTCAAACATGCAAAATGGTGGTATGGTCCTTTAAAGCACAACTTCCTGCTGTAAATATCACCACATTATTATCAGGAATCTCTGAACGCTCATTATCTCCACCTTTTTTCCATCCAATTAAACACCTCCCTCCTCATTTTTTTCACCTCATCGATCAGTTTGCGGGCATTTGCAGTGGTGTAGTCTCCAGCAAAGAAAATGAAGAGACAGGACTCTTCGCTGTCCTTCCGCCTCCCTCCCTTTGTGAAAGGCACGATGCTGCGTGCAGCATCGGTGAAGATGCGAATTGATTTGAACTCAGACTCCGGATCGGGGATGGGTACACAATCCAGAACCGCTGAACCTTCTGGCAACAAGCTCCAGTTGTTCTCTCCAGAGATGGGTGTGAAGTCGTGTATGTTGCTCCAGTTGTTGTTGAATATGCTGAGCCCCGCGTCTTTGAAGTGGAAGGCCAGCTCCGGGTAGTAGTACTGAAAGCAGCCAAACTTCATGCCTGTAGACGACTCGATGATGGGCTGAGTGGCACAGCACAGGAACACATCCATCTTTTTACAGTCCCGTGTGCGGAACTGCTGACAGGCCACCACACACTTGATGTCCTTGCAGTCTCTGAAAAACACACTACCCTTGATAGGTCCGAGAACAATGCGGCAGTTAACACAGTCATCTATGGTGATAGTTGCTGAGTGGTCAAACACGTAAATGTTGCAGTTCTCACAGTCTTGGATAACAAACTGTTGCCCATTCAGTTTGCCAGGCAAACGGCCCACTGTGACATCTTTGAGTCCTGTCAGCATGTAATCCTTGGGATCAACCTGAGAAGGTGACAAGGTGAATAATCAGATAATATTCTATGCAAATCTTGATCATCTGATCTAGGAGTGCAATGGCTGAATATTTGGGTGACAGACCCTCGTTTACTTGCAGGTATTTAAATATCAAACTATTTCCAGACTCTGTAATCACTGCTGTGTTTTAGAGCACGATTGGGGAAAGAGTTTAGGTTTACCACATTTAATGTGCAACACCCGTGAGTCAAAGAGGAAGTTGAAGCATCAGTTAGTTTCGCTTAAATGTCAGGTCAAGTCATGCTGAGTACCGTCAGCTGTGGAACAGTAAATTACGCGCTGCTGTGTGATCCGATAATGAGCTAAATCGTGGATTGAGCAAGAGAGAGAAGCTTTAAGACTAAATTCAAACGTGTTGTCGATGTATAGAGGACATGCATATGCAGTGGATCCGACACACTGTTTAAATAAACATTTACACGTACATCCGAATATTCCGTGACTGACTGCCTTTGCTACACCATGATTCTCAGTAATTAAAACAGTACTGATCCTTAAACTCAGAGGCGCAGCACGGAGATAAAGCTAATCAGTTCATTTCTGTCGTTTAAAACAAATATTGACATTAGGCAACATTAGCTGACTGGTTGGCCCAACAATGTCACGGATGTTGACATAAGTTTTCACACAAAAGTCTCAAATGATTACATGAGAGGCACAAACAGGCGCTATCTTGGGTAATACACACACGGGGTTAACTTAGATGTTAAGCAGTTAGGAAAGCTAAAGTTAACTGGCTGGAAATTCCATTTGCCAGTTAACTAGCTGAGATTTTTTTTTTTTTTTTTTTTTTTTTTTTAAATTTTTGTGTTATTTTTCCTAAACGATACCTTTTCTCGTTTATCCCAGCTGTACTGCTTCGGTGCCTCGTCGGTGCTGTTGCCAAGGGGAACCGCGTTGCTTGTCGTCGTAGTTTCGACAGTCGTTGTTGTCGGTGTGCGCTCCTCTTTTTCATCTGACTTTCTTTTGGATTTTTTCGAGAATAAGCACCCCATTTTCCCTTTTAGCCGCGACCAGATATGGCCTGTTTTGTAACAGCAATGTAAGCTTGATGAACGGAAAAGATCGTGAGGCTCTCTGGCTTCCGTGCACTTCAGTTGACAAGATTTTTTTTAGCTTCCCTTTTCCCTGCTTCATTTCCTGACCAATCGATACTTTGCTAGTTGTCACAATAGCCAATCACAGAGCCGCACAGAGCGATGGGGAAGACGTAGAGGGGGTGTGCACTCACGAGGCGTTCATGGATACCTAGTAAAAAGGAACTTTCCCGAACCAATTTTTAATTGTATTTTTATTTTATCGTATATGCACTAAAGTATTTTAAATGCTTTACTAAAAATAAAAAAGTCACGTTTCTCCGTGTACAACTCAAATTGGCCTCTGTCAACCATGTTACGGAAATCACAGGCCAGTATAGCCACATCTGTTTGGGATTGTAATGCCCTTTAAAAAAATAAAATAAAAATCGATCGTAAGTAATGCGTTTTCCGCAACGAATTTCCAGTCACACTTTGCACACTTTTAAGTATAGTGCTATCAGGCTGGACTGTTTGCCACTTATATCAGTGTTAAAGGACTTCTACTATAATTACTATAACCAAACATGTAGTATCTCATTTTTTTCAAATTACATTGAACGCGCTGTTATCAGCACATTGGGAGCACCTCTGGGCGTTGTCTTTGTCAGAAGAAATAGTTTATGAACTCAACAGCCAGCTGTAAATGTTGAAAAAATGTGACGTGAAATAAAACCACAGAAGACTATTGAAATCACACAGCAGTATAAAGCACACATAATGCTGCATACGCGCTAAAATGCTAAGGCTGCTTTACACACTGCCAGCCCAGTTTTATTTGCACTTGCAATATAGATATATCAGTATGTGAAATATGAGCCATAGTTAAAATTAATGACACAAAAAGCCTGAAAACATGCAACCATGTCAAACTAGGCATCAGATTAGCTTGCAACTTAAGCCATGAGGCCACTCTATTAATAGGTAATCCCCATCAAGCTTATGTCCTGTATACTGTGTGGAAGATGCTCTGAAGCTACAGGCACTCAGTGTAAGATATTAGAAAAATACAGGTCACATAAGCACAGTGCAAATTATGCTGAATCTAATTCTTCCTGGATGGCTATTCCATATTAAAGAAGCATCTGAACAGTGAGAAGAATTAAAGGTGGTTAAGACACAACACAAGTGAACAAGGTATTAGGAAGTTATGTATTTCAGTAGCATTTCCCCCCCAGTAACAGCAGGTTGTGCCAGTCAGTCAGTGTGATACAACCTGTCACAATGAAAATAAATTTGGTGCAGCACTTTGAGTGACCTGCTTACAACCGAAATGCATCATTTTGAAGTGCTGCCGTTCACTCCCTTTGAATTCATGTGGAAAAATTCTCCCTCTCCAACCTCCACATCATGTTCTTTCTCACAGGTAAGCAGTAATGACAGCCTTACGGGGAATTTCTAAAATGTGTGCTCAGCTAAAAAGATAGCAGTCCAAAAATTCATGGCTGGATTAACCTCCTAGGAGCCCTGAGGCCAAAATCTTCAAGGGGTCCCTAAGGACCTCCCCCATGCCTCAGTTACCAGTAGTGATCTCTGCACACTCATGTTGTGCATACAGATCGTAACTCAATCATTTAAGAAGCATTTCATATGGTTAGAGTCAGGAAAGGCAATGTCTAATGTTTAGTACTGTTGTCTCACAGCAAGAAGGTCCTGGGTTCAAATCCAGCAGGGGCTGGATTCTGTGTGGGGTTTGCATGTTGTGGGCTTCTTCCAGGTGCTCTGGTTTCCCACAGCCAAACACATGAAGGTGTGAATGAGAGTGTAAATGGGTTTGTGCGTTAGTCCTAAAATACATGAGACCTCTTCAGGGCATAACCTGTCTCTTGCTCAATGAATGCTGCAGGCAACCCTGCAGTCCAGGCAATGATGGTTGGATGGATGGATGGATGGATGGATGGATGGTGGTCCACTGAAACCAACCCTTGGCTTTATATTGGAATACTTCTTGGCCTCTGCTTTACAATGTTATTTTGGTTGAGGTAATCTGATTAAATGCAGTTTGCACAAGAATCATACGCACAAAATGAATGAAATTTTAACGGGCCATAAAGGACCATTTTGCAGGTTTGGCCCTAATATATTCAATTTTCATACACATAAGGTTACTGACAATCATTTCCCAAGACTGGAATGGCGAGTTAAATTTTTTTTTTCTTACCTTCCAGATCACCATTGGTTTCAGTTCATTCGCTATTAAAATCACCTTGTTGATATTTGAAAATGTTCTTGGGATAGGCAATCCATCATCACACATGTATTCAAGTTTTTTTCAAAGTTATGTCATTTTAGCGTCTAAGTGCAATAAAAAATGCGAAGTGAATGTATGTCTCCACCAGGGAATATAGTCCCAAAAGAAGACCTGCGTTTATTGAAAAATTTTNAGTGAATGTATGTCTCCACCAGGGAATATAGTCCCAAAAGAAGACCTGCGTTTATTGAAAAATTTTATCAACCATGACTTCATATGGCTGCATAACTATTAGCATTAGCGTAACTATCAATTTTTAAGGTGGGTGTATCACTTGAATGCTTGACTTTGAAAGATTAAGAGATTTTGCAAAATATCAGGAAAGCTGAAATACAGTTTCATCATTTGGGAAATGATTGTCAGTAATGTAACATGTATGAAAATTGAATATGTTAGGCTCAAACATGCAAACTGGCTGGTATGGTCCTTTAAGGAACTAAATTATGACAGGTCCCCATTATACAAAGGGGATTTAAGACTAGATATTAATGTCACCCCAGTTTGTATATTTGAGCCCAATAAATACATACCTACGTTACATTATTGCCAACCATTTTCCAAAACATAAAACCTATTTTATTTTTCGTCATTTTGCCAAATAGTTCCATGTTGAATCAGTTAAATTAAGTAATTTTGACAAAAAAAATTTAATGGATGTTTTAATCACTGCCAATCTTAAGCACATTTTAACTGCTTACAAGTTGATTTTTATAGAACTAAAACTGCCAGTGTGGATGGTAGAAAAAATGTAATATTTATTGCTCCATAGTTTTTTTTTAATTTTTACTTTTTTTATTTTTTGGAAAATGGTTTTAAGCAATGTAACATGTGGAGGGTATTTACTGGGCTCAAACAAAATATGGTCTGTTAAGGGCTGTATTATTTTAGTTGAACTTGTATTCATTCCAAATAAAGTGAGAATATTATCACTAAGCAACTTTTGGGTCCCTGGGGGTTCTGGAGCCCCATTACAACTACTCATTGGTAGTGGGAATCCTCACCTGTCCAAGGGGATTTAGTAATTAATTCAGAGCCAATTAATTAATTGATGCTATGAATAGAGATTTTCAGGGGCCCTTTCCACCTGGAGGCTCCTAAAGATCACCTCTGATCCCACCACGGCCTAACACTGATGGACATTCGTTTCTATACTTTTCTTGCAAATAAGCAGTTTTCTCGTCCAAGAACAGCACATGTTTCCTGTTTTGAGCACTTTACTGCAAAATCATCAGAATCCCCGGACACTGACTCAGTAGCTGAAACTCAGACGTGGGGAGCCCGTGGACATGGCAGCAGCAGTGCGGTTTGTCTCTTCCACGCAGGCAGCGCAGTTTCATGCTGAAGCCACTTCCTCACCGTTTCCACCGCGTAGTGTACCTTTAAAAGGCTGAACTCGCCGGTCCACGATCTCCGAGCCGTAAACACTTTCCTCACTCCTTCGGTCTACCTTGCAGCGGTGACATGGCATAGAGCCGCGGCGTGTCAGCAGCAGCATCCCGCACCGTGGACGCTTTCCGACGGGCACCGGAGCCTGCGCCGGCGCTGGAGGACGATGCTGCCCGTTTTGATTTTCCTAAACGCGGTGTGCAGCCTGAAGGCGGAGGACAACGGAATGGAAGAACTTGCCACGGAGAAGGAGGCTGAGGAAAGTCACCGACAGGACAGCGTTAATTTGCTGACATTCATTTTGCTGCTGACCGCGACGATTCTCACCATATGGCTCTTCAAGCACAGACGGGTCCGTTTTCTTCACGAAACCGGACTGGCAATGATATACGGTAAGAAGGTTTCCCCCCCTCCCCACCTCCAATCACACACATTACACTTCTCACCCACGGAGGTTTTACGTGCCGCACAGATGCGATGGTAATCTGAAACCTCACCATGGAGATGATTTAATCTGGGAAAACGCGCTGAAGCCTGACTGCATTTCCAGCCGATCACATTGCTCCTAATTGTCTGGGCCAATGCTAATTTCCAGAAGGTCCTTTGCTGACTTAATTCCCACCAGGCTGCTGCATTTAACTGAATCATTAAACATCCCCTGTCATGTCTGTGGGCAGGTATACAACATCTGTGATACTCACCAGTAAAATTACATGTACGCTCATATTTATATCCCATGTGATGTCACTACAACAGCAAAGGAAAATATTTTATACAGATTTTGTTATAGGCTAGGCCGGTGGTTCTCAAACTGTGGTGCATATACCTTTGATGGCACTTGAAGCGCCCCCTGGTGAAATACAGAATGATTCTGGAAATTTCTGCAGAGAAGCAAAACAGCTGAAATAAATGGCAGTTCTGTAATTGTGACAGATTATTCACAAATACAACTAGTTTCATTCAGAAACATTTTGAAAGTTGAATTTCCTTTTTAAACTAAGAATTAGATTTTGTTTTCAGTTGAAATTAGCTCAACTGTTTTCATCTAATTTTCAGCTCTACAGCTGGCTTGTTTTTTTGTTTTTTTTAGATTTAGATTATTTTGTTTGCTTGTGGCTCAAAAAGTTTGAGAATCATTGGTTTAGGTTGTGTAACATCCTTCATTTTATTCATTCATTTATTACTCATTCGTTTTAGTTTAGCTACTAGCTTACCTTCTCTTTACAAAGTATTTTCAGAAATACTTCTCAACGAAAGTAAAAAAGACAACAAAAGAGGAAATAAAAATGCAGTGCAATAAAATAAAATATTGTTTGGATACTACAACTAAGACTAGCCCTAATGTTGTTTTCCAGTCAAATTGGGGTAATGGTATTTCCATGTTGAAAATGATGATTTCTGACCTCCAAACTTTCCAGCAACCACAATGTCAAATGTAAAAAAACAAAACCAAACATGGCTGAATGCAAGAAACTTTTCTTCTTCATGTGGCAATAAATTTATGAATACCTGAAATGTCAGCACAGCATTTTAGTTGCATATCACCATGATAAAGGAAAACCAATGGATAAGGTAACATAAGTGTTACACATTTTATGTTTTATTTTTACACACATCTGGATTTGTTGTATTTAAAGTTCTTTTTATTTCAATTGTGCAAGAAAATTTCCTTTGTTTGGCTGTTAGCTGGTTATTTACCATTCACAAAGTTCGCCTCCACTGGTGCTGCCATGTTGAGTGATGTCAAAAGAACAGCAACTCGGTGAAGTCGGGGTAGATGGATTTGGCCCGTGTTCCAAGTCAGTGCACCAAAGTTTCCAAAGCACGTTTGTCCCAAGTTGTCTGGAACATAGTGTGGCATGCATGCTATAAGATGCCCACCAATACAATCAACACCCACATGAATTTTTTTTTTAACCTTTATTATCCAGGGGTAGTTCACTGGGCATCAAATGCTGTTTTGCAGGAACGCCCCACTCACACACACACACCTGGAAGCTGCCCAGTACAACCACAGACTGCTCTGCTGGCCACTGAGTTTAGGTGACTTCCTCAAGGGCACCTTAGTGGTGATAATGAGGGAAGGTGCTGCTCATTCACCTCCCCAACCCAGATTTCTCCTGCCAGTTCAGGGATTGAACCGGTGATCCTTCAGTCACGAGCTCGCCTCCACTGCTCCTGAAATATGACCTCACCCTGTTCTTTGTTATTATACATTATAAAGCCAAACCTGAAAATTAAATGGGCCAAAAGCAGCTAAACATCAACTAGGGTCTGGATGTGTTTCTGAGCCAGCGAGTTCATTAACATGATCAAAGTCAGCGACTGTTACCACAATCCGTGCCAAGTTGTGCTGAGAAAAGCAAAGTGTCTCAGAACACTCTCACCATAAAGAATTCATAAAGTTCCTACACCCGTATTTCCTCACAGTTTATCACAGCCATCACAATCTGTGTCACCAACGTCACTTATTAACCCGAGAAGTCAGATGATGACGATAAACTTTGGTTTATTTTGAAGAGAATTTATTTGCTACCGCATAAAGTAAACTGTCATCGGTTGTTTTCCCAATTTTCTGCCTGAAAGGTTTCTTTTGACAGATATGAACTACGAATGTGTTACGGCAGGTTCTTATGACTCAGGAGTAGGTCTGCTGCTGAAATTGATAGTAGTACTACTTTCTATCAGCCTTCATTTCTTTCTCTGACGGAGAAGACAGTTTGAATGAGTATGTTTCTGTATTAAAGCTCTATCAGTGTTTTCATCAAGCACTTCCTCCAAACCTGGACTTGTTTGGTACAGGTTCAACTTGACATTCTAAATTTTAAAGCTGCTTGGTGACAGATCACACCTACATTTTTCGGACTGATACCAATCTAAGGGTGGTGCCAACTGTCAACCTTGTCACAACATTGATTTGGTGTTTGAAGGTCAATCTCTACATAAAACTCTTTTTTTTTTTTTTTTTTTNTTTTTTTTTTTTTTTTTTTTAAAGGGTGTATGAATGCACAGGAAGCAACCACTTTGGTTACCATAACCGTCAGTGCCTCAATAGTGGAAAAGGGTAGAAAACAACACTGTGGTATCAACAAACAGGAAGAATAACATACAGCAGGAATGACATCTATTAAAATCTGATTATCCTTTCATAATTTCCACTCAAAACACTCCCCACTAGCTGGAAAGTACCCAGAATCTGGGAAGCTTGTAAAATGCTAAACGATTTAGTAAGAAATTTACACAATATTCAGTATTATTCTGTCAGGTCACGCTGTTGCTGCCACCGTGTGTGTGTGTGTGTGTGTGTGCGGTTAGGCCACTGTGTGTGTTAGCNATTCTGTCAGGTCACGCTGTTGCTGCCACCGTGTGTGTGTGTGTGTGTGTGCGGTTAGGCCACTGTGTGTGTTAGCCACTGTTAGTCCCTTGGTAGTATTAGTGGATGTGGTGCTGTGGAAGCTTTGCCATGTCTCCTGCAGATAACTGCTGTCCTATCAGAGGATTTATGTTCTCTGACTGCCTGCCTCATCCTTTCTTCCTGGTTTTAACTCTCCTACAAGCTTCCATTTGCACTCTCCCCATTTTTCTTTCCTGCTCTGCTGCTTTCTGTGTGTCACTGACTGATCCTGTTGTCTTGCAAAAAGAGAAGAACCTGGGAAATTACCTCACCCTGACCAGTTTCCTGTTCACATTATAATTACATCTCATTACTTTTTTTTTTTTTTTTTTTTTTTTTTGAGCAGTATGAACAGAGCAAATGTCATTTTTTTCATATCAGATTTGGGCCACTTGCATATGTGGTCTTATCTCTGATTCATATCTGATTTCTGGATATGTGACTGCTGTGAGAATGGTCAAATTAGAAACCATGTGGGTTTTTTTTTTTTTTTTACATCTCTGGTGCATTTCACTGTTGTCATCATTCAGCGTCAGCATCTCACAGCCTGGTAGAAACAAATATGGACGACAGCTACAGTAGTGTAAGGGGTCAGAGAAGAAACAAGGAGTTTCCAAATTTGTTAGATGTACATATGGAGAAGCTTCCATTCAAGCTAAACTAGAGGAGAATAAATTGTGTAAGAAAAGGCCAAGCAGGGTTCCATTTTTATTGTTTGACATTTTTATTGTTGCTAATGAGCAATGGGGATCATGTTTTTAGTAAAGGTGTGTATGTGTGACCTTTTAGGGCAGAGCATGGTCATACTAGTGTCACATATGGGTCATTTACTAACATGAATGTAAAATCAGAATTGAGTATTAAAGGACCATACTGACCATCGTGCATTTTTGAACCTAATACAACTTTATTTATTCCTGTTATTTTTTCAAATCCCCTAATCTTTCAAAATCAAATGTTCAGGTGACACACCCACCTTAAAGTTCAACACTTTGCCTGCTAACACCTATGCACTCTTGAAGAAGGCACCGTCATTTTAATTTCTCTGTAAAAGTCGTCTTCTCCTGGAACTATATTTCCTGGTGGAGAAATACATTGTCTTCCATGCATCTCCGACTTGGATCGGTTAAATAAATTTCGGCAAAAATCCTAATAAACATCTTGTTTGCTGTGATGGATTATGTATCTAAAATGTATTTCAAATCTCTCCATATTCATTTTAATAGTGTAATGGAATGAACTGAAACCAATGACAGTCTGGAAGGTAGGAAAAAAATCTGAAATTTACTGCTAAAGTAGTATATTTTGGGAATGGTTGTCCGTAACGTAACGTGTATACAGATTGTATATATAAGTCTCAAACATGCACGGTATGGTCCTTTAAGGGCTGTAGCCCCTGATGATCTTGGCTTGGTGGCATTTAGTTTTGGATTCTTGTAGATTCCCTGCTCACATTAAATAGATAATTTACTGAAGATTTGTATGTACTGCATGTTCTGTATCTTTATTATAATTTAGAGGAAGGTTTGTTGGAGGGAATGGTTACAGGAACATATAATATCTCAAGGGATGTACAGATTTAGAGCTCAGTGCAGAATGAATCAGCAGAATTGTCAAAAGTCTGTCTTACTGTTATCATCATCTCTTTTCTTTCTTTCTCTCTCTCTCTCTCTCTCCTCGGTTTCCCAGGTTTGCTGGTAGGTGTGATTCTGCGTTACGGCATCCCGGCCACCAGCTACCACAACCAGACGCCACCAAGCTGCTCACTGAAAGAAGGACCTGCCAGCACCCTGCTGCTTAATGTCAGCGGCAAGTTTTTCGAGTACACCCTCAGAGGAGAGATCAACTCCCGGGAGATTCACAATGTGGAGCAGAACGATATGCTGCGCAAGGTAACAGAAGCAAAACAGCCATTTTCAGTTTTCTATTTGGAAAATTTACCCAACTGTTGATCATCAATTACCAATTTAAAATCTTTATTCTTTCTTTTAATTTTCCAGGTTACATTTGACCCTGAGGTATTCTTCAATATACTGCTGCCTCCTATCATTTTCCATGCTGGTTACAGTCTAAAAAAGGTGAGAGGTAACATTTAAAATTCAAGGTTTCTGACTGTTTCCGATCTTCTTTAAAGCCTGATTTTGAAAGTGAGGCTGACTTGATTTGATGCATAGATACTGGTGTGTTGGTGTGTTGGGTTGTGGGGGGCCGAGTGGATGTACCCGCTGCCACAAACTGCTGTTTCATTGGACAGATGGTTAGCTAAGAAAAGATCTCATTGGCCAGGCTAGGAGAGTGTGTTCAGCATGTTGTGAAAATAAGTGGCCCTTTCGAGGGGGAAGTCCAGAGCAGATGTCTTTCGTTTCCTCTCTGGCTTCGACCTGCCACAGAAAAACAGATGAAACTGACAACATGAGCTGTGTTTTCTTCAGGTTGTTGTAAAGCTTGAAGCAGATTTGTTCTCATGAGAGATCCTCCTCTAATGTTAAAGGACCATACCGGCGATTGTGCATGTTTGAGCCCAGTATATACAATCCACATACATGTTACCTTACTGACAACCATTTCCCAAAATATACTACTTTAGTGATAAAATTTAGAATTGTTTTTCATACCTTCCAGACTGTCATTGGTTTCAGTTCATTCCAGTACACTATTAAAATCAACTTACAGAGAACTGAAACATGCTTGAGATACGTAATCCATCACAGCAAACATTATGTATATTAGTTTTTTTTTGTTGAAGTAACTTTATTTAACCATCCATCACAGAGCTGCATGGAAGACAATGTATGTCTCCACCAGGAAATATAGTCCCAGGAGAAGACGGCTTNACAGAGCTGCATGGAAGACAATGTATGTCTCCACCAGGAAATATAGTCCCAGGAGAAGACGGCTTTTCCAGAGAAATTAAAACGACCCTACCTTCTACAATCCTGCATAAGTGTTAGAAGGTGAAACATTTAATTTAATTTTAAGTTGGGTGTATCACCTGAACATTTGATTTTGAAAGATTAAGGGATTTGAAAAAATAACAGGAAAACTAAAATACGGTTTTAT
>VXCM01004634.1:35595-61995 GCA_014773175.1 Lucifuga dentata | reverse complement strand
GGTGTGATCTGTAAGAACTAACACAGATTGACTGAAGATTGCCTCCATTATAAAGGATTAGCATATGTTGACAAATCTCTTCACGGCTGCATCTCCCACAGCAATGTCAGTTAGCTACAAAAACTTCAGCGTTACTCAAGTGACAAAATGTAAAACCGATTGGCCTGAGGGTAGCGCTATAATAAGTGCAAAATTTTTGCATATATTGGCCTATAACTTTTGAACTGCAAGTCCTAGAATCAAAATTCTTTTTACCTTTGATTGGAACTATACGCATCTATCCATAAAGGCCATGCCCATGTATGCCTGACTAGATTTTCTGCCATTTTGAGTTGTTTCTGAAACAGTTTTGTCATCCTCCAATTTTGGCTCAATCATCACCAGAATTTGCATATGACATGTTTGGACCAAGCCAAAAAAAAGTACCATTTTAGATTTTTTTTGATATGCTTTACTGTTTTGCTGCAATTGGCTGACAAAGTTGTAAGCGTGGCTAATTTTACAACATCTGCTATAAAATGTGGTGTATCTCCTGAAAGAATTAATCTCATGTAACCAGACTTGGTGGACATGTTTGTTAAGCACGTCTGGAAAAAATTGAGTCATCAACTGATCGAAATTCTTTTTTCCCTGGATCTGTATGCATCCAGGTGTATTCCAAACTCTTCCCCCACCACTAGATTTTCTCCCATTTTGAATTGTTTCCGAAA
Source organism: Lucifuga dentata (assembly GCA_014773175.1). Lineage (NCBI taxonomy): Eukaryota > Metazoa > Chordata > Actinopteri > Ophidiiformes > Bythitidae > Lucifuga > Lucifuga dentata. The sequence goes on along the minus strand of VXCM01004634.1, from coordinate 61,285 downwards.
CAGTTTTTTCGTGTCTCCACCTCCAATTTTGGCTCAATCATCACCAAAATTTGCATGTGGCATGTCTGGCCCAAGCCGGAAAACAGTACCATTTCAGTTTTTTGATACTCTGAATCATTTTGCTGCAATTGGCTGAGAAAGTTGTAGGCGTGGCTAATTGTACAACATGTGGTATATCTCCTGAAGGAATTAGTCTACTATAACCAAACTCGGTGGACATGTTCACTACAGACATCTGCATAAAATGAATCATAAATTGACCTCATAGGGGCGCTATAACACCCACAGTAAACTTTCATCAATAACTTCTAAACCGTAGATCGCAGAATCAAAATTCTTTTTTCTCTGTATTCCTTGGGATAAGACACATCTATCCATTTAGGCCACACCCCTTTCCAACTCGTAGCTTGTCTGCCGTTTTGAATTTTTTTTGCACATTTTGGTTTAAGCATTTCTTCCTGAAACATTGTAAAAACTACGGCGACTAAAATTTAACAGATTAGTTCAACATCTCACCCACTACTCAGGAAAAAAAATATGCAGATTGGCCTGAAGGTGGTGCTGCAACAAGCGTGCTTGCATTTTAGTCCATAACTTACTTTACCTTACAATAGCCTTCCTATACACTTAATATAGTCTTACTATACAATTACTACAGTGTTATTATACAATTAATATAGTTTTACTATACACTTAGTATAGTGTTACTATATCTTCCTATAGTCTTACTATACACTTACTACAGTCTTACTTTATAGTTATTATAGTCTTAGTACACACTATTATCTTACTATAGTCTTACTATACACTTATTAAAAGTCTTACTATACACTTAGTGTAGTTTTATAGTAAGACTATAGTAACTGTATAATCTTACTATACTTATATAGTATATAAGTAAGACTATAGTAAGTGTATAAAAAGACTATAGTAATTGTATAGTAAGACTATACTAAGTGTATAGTAAGACTATGGTGATAATAATAACTTCATTTATATAGCACCTTTAAAAACAGAGTTTACAAAGTGCTTTGACAGACAAAGCAATACAGTATAACAGCAGAAAGCCAAACAGACAGGTAAAACAAGAACAGGACAAAATTCAGGAAACGTTCAGTTAAGCTACCAATAAAACGAGGACACAAATGATAAACAAGGGAATAGGTAAAAACTAAAACATAAAATAAAAAGTTAAAAAAATTAAAAGCCAACAAAACACTAATAAATGAACATATAAATAAATACATACATAAATAAACAACAAATACAGATAAGACAATAAAAGCAAGAAAAAGGACAACTTAAGTATGACATCACATAAAAGCAAGTCTATAAAAATGGGTTTTAAGAAGAGATTTAAAATAAGACACTGAATTTGCGAGCCTTACCTCCTCAGGCAGATCGTTCCAAAGTCGATGGGCCCTGATGGCAAAAGCACGGTCACCTTTGGATTTCAGCCTCAACTTTGGAACAGCCAGAAGGGTCCCACCCGAGGATCAAAGGCTACGAACTGGCTCATATGGAGTAAATATTCCAGTAATGTAAGACAGAGCCAGACCCAGGAGTGCTTTAAAAGTGATTAATAAAATCTTAAACTCAATTCTAAATCCAACAGGGAACAAGTGGAGGGAAGCCAGGATTGGGGTAATGTGATGTCGTCTATTAAAACCAGTGAGAAGCCTAAGTAAGTGTGAAGACTGTAGTAAGACTATAGCAATTGTATAGCAAGACTATATTAAATGTATAAAAAGACTCTAGTGTGTAGTAAGACTTTAGTAAGTGTATAGTAAGTCTATCATAAGACGACAGTAAGTGTATAAAAAGACTATAGTAAGTGTGTGGAAAAACTATAGTGTGTGTAGTAAGGCTATAGTAAGTGTGTAGTAAGACTATAATAATTGTGTAGTAAGTGTATAGTAAGACTATAAATGTATGGTAAGACTATAGTAGGTGTATAAAAAGACTGTACTAAGTATGCAGTAAGACTATAATAAGTGTATAAAAAGACTAGTAAGTGTGGAGTAAGGCAATAGTAAGTGTATAGTAAGACTAGACTAAGTGTGTAGTAAGACTATAGTAAGTGTACCATAAGACGACAGTAAGAGTTTAAAAAGACTATAGTGTGTCGTAAGACTAATAAGTGTATGGAAAGATAATAGTAAGTGTATAGTTAGACTATAATAAGTGTATAAAAACACTATAGTAAGTGTGTAGTAAGACTATAATAAGTGTGTAGTAAGATTATAGTAAGTCTGTAAGACTATAGTAAGTGTGTAGTAAGATTATAGTAAGTGCGTAGTAAGGCTGTAGTAAGTGTATCATAAGACAATAGTAAGTGTGTAGTAAGACTATAATAATTGTGTAGTAAGACTATAGTAAGTATATAAAAAGACTATAGTAAGTGCATAAAGACTACAGTAAAGTGTATAGTGACTATAGTAAGTGTCTTGTAAGACTATAGTAAGTGTATAATAAGACTATAGTAAGACTATATTAAGTGTATGGTAAGACTATAATAAGACGATAGTAAGTGTATAAAAAGACTAGTAAGTGTGTAGAAAAACTATAGTGAGTGTGTAGTAAGGCTATAGTAAGTGTGTAGTAAGACTATAATAATTGTGTAGTAAGTGTATAGTAAGACTATAAATGTATGGTAAGACTATAGTAGGTGTATAAAAAGACTGTACTAAGTATGCAGTAAGACTATAATAAGTGTATAAAAAGACTAGTAAGTGTGGAGTAAGGCAATAGTAAGTGTATAGTAAGACTAGACTAAGTGTGTAGTAAGACTATAGTAAGTGTACCATAAGACGACAGTAAGAGTTTAAAAAGACTATAGTGTGTCGTAAGACTAATAAGTGTATGGAAAGATAATAGTAAGTGTATAGTTAGACTATAATAAGTGTATAAAAACACTATAGTAAGTGTGTAGTAAGACTATAATAAGTGTGTAGTAAGATTATAGTAAGTCTGTAAGACTATAGTAAGTGTGTAGTAAGATTATAGTAAGTGCGTAGTAAGGCTGTAGTAAGTGTATCATAAGACAATAGTAAGTGTGTAGTAAGACTATAATAATTGTGTAGTAAGACTATAGTAAGTATATAAAAAGACTATAGTAAGTGCATAAAGACTACAGTAAAGTGTATAGTGACTATAGTAAGTGTCTTGTAAGACTATAGTAAGTGTATAATAAGACTATAGTAAGACTATATTAAGTGTATGGTAAGACTATAATAAGACGATAGTAAGTGTATAAAAAGACTAGTAAGTGTGTAGAAAAACTATAGTGAGTGTGTAGTAAGGCTATAGTAAGTGTGTAGTAAGACTATAATAATTGTGTAGTAAGTGTATAGTAAGACTATAAATGTATGGTAAGACTATAGTAGGTGTATAAAAAGACTGTACTAAGTATGCAGTAAGACTATAATAAGTGTATAAAAAGACTAGTAAGTGTGGAGTAAGGCAATAGTAAGTGTATAGTAAGACTAGACTAAGTGTGTAGTAAGACTATAGTAAGTGTACCATAAGACGACAGTAAGAGTTTAAAAAGACTATAGTGTGTCGTAAGACTAATAAGTGTATGGAAAGATAATAGTAAGTGTATAGTTAGACTATAATAAGTGTATAAAAACACTATAGTAAGTGTGTAGTAAGACTATAATAAGTGTGTAGTAAGATTATAGTAAGTCTGTAAGACTATAGTAAGTGTGTAGTAAGATTATAGTAAGTGCGTAGTAAGGCTGTAGTAAGTGTATCATAAGACAATAGTAAGTGTGTAGTAAGACTATAATAATTGTGTAGTAAGACTATAGTAAGTATATAAAAAGACTATAGTAAGTGCATAAAGACTACAGTAAAGTGTATAGTGACTATAGTAAGTGTCTTGTAAGACTATAGTAAGTGTATAATAAGACTATAGTAAGACTATATTAAGTGTATGGTAAGACTATAATAAGACGATAGTAAGTGTATAAAAAGACTAGTAAGTGTGTAGAAAAACTATAGTGAGTGTGTAGTAAGGCTATAGTAAGTGTGTAGTAAGACTATAATAATTGTGTAGTAAGTGTATAGTAAGACTATAAATGTATGGTAAGACTATAGTAGGTGTATAAAAAGACTGTACTAAGTATGCAGTAAGACTATAATAAGTGTATAAAAAGACTAGTAAGTGTGGAGTAAGGCAATAGTAAGTGTATAGTAAGACTAGACTAAGTGTGTAGTAAGACTATAGTAAGTGTACCATAAGACGACAGTAAGAGTTTAAAAAGACTATAGTGTGTCGTAAGACTAATAAGTGTATGGAAAGATAATAGTAAGTGTATAGTTAGACTATAATAAGTGTATAAAAACACTATAGTAAGTGTGTAGTAAGACTATAATAAGTGTGTAGTAAGATTATAGTAAGTCTGTAAGACTATAGTAAGTGTGTAGTAAGATTATAGTAAGTGCGTAGTAAGGCTGTAGTAAGTGTATCATAAGACAATAGTAAGTGTGTAGTAAGACTATAATAATTGTGTAGTAAGACTATAGTAAGTATATAAAAAGACTATAGTAAGTGCATAAAGACTACAGTAAAGTGTATAGTGACTATAGTAAGTGTCTTGTAAGACTATAGTAAGTGTATAATAAGACTATAGTAAGACTATATTAAGTGTATGGTAAGACTATAATAAGACGATAGTAAGTGTATAAAAAGACTAGTAAGTGTGTAGAAAAACTATAGTGAGTGTGTAGTAAGGCTATAGTAAGTGTGTAGTAAGACTATAATAATTGTGTAGTAAGTGTATAGTAAGACTATAAATGTATGGTAAGACTATAGTAGGTGTATAAAAAGACTGTACTAAGTATGCAGTAAGACTATAATAAGTGTATAAAAAGACTAGTAAGTGTGGAGTAAGGCAATAGTAAGTGTATAGTAAGACTAGACTAAGAGTGTAGTAAGACTATAGTAAGTATGCAGTAAGACTATAGTAAGTGTATAAGAAGACTAGTAAGTGTGTAGTAAGACTATAGTAAGTGTACCATAAGACGATAGTAAGAGTTTAAAAAGACTATAGTGTGTCGTAAGACTAATAAGTGTATGGAAAGATAATAGTAAGTGTATAGTTAGACTATAATAAGTGTATAAAAACACTATAGTAAGTGTGTAGTAAGACTATAATAAGTGTGTAGTAAGATTATAGTAAGTCTGTAAGACTATAGTAAGTGTGTAGTAAGATTATAGTAAGTGCGTAGTAAGGCTGTAGTAAGTGTATCATAAGACAATAGTAAGTGTGTAGTAAGACTATAATAATTGTGTAGTAAGACTATAGTAAGTATATAAAAAGACTATAGTAAGTGCATAAAGACTACAGTAAAGTGTATAGTGACTATAGTAAGTGTCTTGTAAGACTATAGTAAGTGTATAATAAGACTATAGTAAGACTATATTAAGTGTATGGTAAGACTATAATAAGACGATAGTAAGTGTATAAAAAGACTAGTAAGTGTGTAGAAAAACTATAGTGAGTGTGTAGTAAGGCTATAGTAAGTGTGTAGTAAGACTATAATAATTGTGTAGTAAGTGTATAGTAAGACTATAAATGTATGGTAAGACTATAGTAGGTGTATAAAAAGACTGTACTAAGTATGCAGTAAGACTATAATAAGTGTATAAAAAGACTAGTAAGTGTGGAGTAAGGCAATAGTAAGTGTATAGTAAGACTAGACTAAGAGTGTAGTAAGACTATAGTAAGTATGCAGTAAGACTATAGTAAGTGTATAAGAAGACTAGTAAGTGTGTAGTAAGACTATAGTAAGTGTACCATAAGACGATAGTAAGAGTTTAAAAAGACTATAGTGTGTCGTAAGACTAATAAGTGTATGGAAAGATAATAGTAAGTGTATAGTAAGGCTATAATAAGTGTATAAAAACACTATAGTAAGTGTGTAGTAAGACTATAATAAGTGTGTAGTAAGATTATAGTAAGTCTGTAAGACTATAGTGTATAGTAAGACTATAGTAAGTGTGTAGTAAGATTATAGTAAGTGCGTAGTAAGGCTGTAGTAAGTGTATTAAAAGACTATAGTAAGTGTATCATAAGACGATAGTAAGTGTGTAGTAAGACTATAATAATTGTGTAGTAAGACTATAATAATTGTGTAGTAAGACTATACTAAGTGTGTAGTAAAACTGTAGTAAGATTATAGTAAGTGTATAGTAAGACTATAGTAAGTATATAAAAAGACTATAGTAAGTGCATAAAGACTACAGTAAAGTGTATAGTGACTATAGTAAGTGTCTTGTAAGACTATAGTAAATGTATAATAAGACTATAGTAAGACTATATTAAGTGTATGGTAAGACTATAATAAGACGATAGTAAGTGTATAGCAAGACAATGGAAGTGTATAGTAAGACTATAGTAAGTGTACAGTAAGACCATAGTAAGTGTATAGTAAGACAATAGTAAGTGTTTCATAAGACGATAGTAAGTGTATAAAAAGACAAATAGTAAGTGTGTAGTAAGACTATAGTAAGTGCGTATTAAGGCTATAGTAAGTGTATAGTAAGACTATAGTAAGTATATAGTAAGATTATAATAACTGTATAGTAATACTTTAGTAAGTGTATAAAAAGACTATAGTAATTATATAGTAAGACTAATATAAGTGTATAATAACTCTATAGTAAGTGTATAGTAAGACTATAATAAGCGTATAGTAAGACTATATTAAGTGTATAATAAGACTGCAGTAAGTGTATAAAAACACTATATAGTAAGTGCATAAAAAGACTATAGTAATTGTATAGTAAGACTATAGTAAGTGTATAGTAAGACTATAATAAGTGTAGAGTAAGGCTATAGTAAGTGTAAAAAGACTATATTAATTGTATAGTAAGACTATAGTAAGTGTATAGTAAGACTATAATAAGTGTATACTAAGACCATAGTAAGTGTGTAGTAAGTGTATAGTAAGACTATAGTAGGTGCATAAAAAGACTATAGTAAGCGTGTAGTAAGACTATTGTAAGTGTATAGTAAGACTGTAGTAAGTGTATAGTAAGGCAATAGTAAGTGTATAAAAAGACTATTAATTGTATAGTAATACTATAGTAAGTGTGTAGTAAGTGTATAGTAAGACTATAGTAGGTGTATAAAAAGACTATAGTAATTGTATAGTAAGACAAATGTAAGTGTATAGTAAGACTATAGTAAGTGTATAGGAAGACTGTAGTAAGTATATAGTAAGAATATAATAAGTGTATACTAATACTTTAGTAAATGTATAAAAAGACTATAGTAATTGTTTAGTAAGACTAATAAGTGTATAATAACTCTATAGTATAGCAAGACTATAGTAAGTGTATATTAAGACTATAAGAAGTGTAGAGTAATACAATACTATAGTAAGTGTATAGTAAGACTATAGTAAGTGTGTAGTAAGTGTATAGTAAGACTATATGAGGTGCATAAAAAGACTATAGTAAGTGTGTAGTAAGACTATTGTACATGTATAGTAAGACTTTAGTAAGTCTATAGTAAGACTATAGTAAGTATATAAAAAGACTATAGTAAGTGCATAAAGACTACAGTAAAGTGTATAGTGACTATAGTTCGTGTCTTGTAAGACTATAATAAGTGTATAATAAGACTATAGTAAGTGTATAGTAAGACTTTAGTAAGTGTATAAAAAGACAAATAGTAAGTGTGTAGTAAGACTATAGTAAGTATATAGTAATACTTTAGCAAGTCTATAAAAAGACTATAGTAATTATATAGTAAGAATAATATAAGTGTATAACTCTATAGTAAGACTATAATAAGCGTATAGTAAGACTATATTAAGTGTATAATAAGACTGCACTAAGTGTATAAAAACACTATATAGTAAGTGTAAAAAAAGACTATTAATTGTATAATTCTATAGTAAGTGTATAGTAAGACTATAGTAAGTATATAAAAAGACTATAGTAAGTGCATAAAGACTACAGTAAAGTGTATAGTGACTATAGTACATGTCTTGTAAGACTATAATAAGTGTATAATAAGACTATAGTAAGTGTATAGTAAGACTTTAGTAAGTGTATAAAAAGACAAATAGTAAGTGTGTAGTAAGACTATAGTAAGTATATAGTAATACTTTAGCAAGTCTATAAAAAGACTATAGTAATTATATAGTAAGAATAATATAAGTGTATAACTCTATAGTAAGACTATAATAAGCGTATAGTAAGACTATATTAAGTGTATAATAAGACTGCACTAAGTGTATAAAAACACTATATAGTAAGTGTAAAAAAAGACTATTAATTGTATAATTCTATAGTAAGTGTATAGTAAGACTATAGCAGGTGCATAAAAAGACTATAGTAAACGTGTAGTAAGATTATTGTAAGTGTGTAGTAAGTGTATAGTAAGACTATAGTAGGTGTGTAGTAAGACTATCGTAAGTGTATAGTAAGACCATATAGTAAGACTATAGTAAGTTTATAGTAAGACTATAGTAAGTATATAAAAAGGCTATAGTAAGTGCATAAAAAGACTATAGTAAAGTGTATAGTAAGACTATAGTAAGTGTATAGGCTATAGTAAGTCTATAGTAAGACTATAATAAGTGTGTAAAAAGACTATAGTAAGTGCATAAAAAGACTATAGTAATTGTATAGTAAGATTATAGTTAAGTGTATAGTAAGACTATAGTAAGATTATAGTAAGTGTATAGTAACACTATAGTAAGTGCATAAAGACTATAGTAAAGTGTATAGTTACTATAGTAAGTGTATTGTAAGACTATAGTAAGTGTATAGTAAGACCATATAGTAAGACTATAGTAAGTTTATAGTAAGACTATTGTAAGTGTGTAGTAAGTGTATAGTAAGACTATAGTAGGTGTATAAAAAGACTATAGTAAGTGTATAAAAGCACTATAGTAAGTCTATAGTAAAACTGTAGTAAGTGTATAGTAAGACTAGTAAGTGTATAGTAAGACTATCATAAGCATATAGTAAGACTTTAGTAAGTGTATAGTAAGAGTATGCTAAGTGTGTCATAAGATGATAGTAAGTGTATAAAAAGACTATAGTAAGTGTATAGTAAGACTTTAGTAAGTGTATAGTAAGACTATCATAAGTGTATAGTAAGACGATAGTAAGTGTATAAAAAGACTATAGTAAGTGTGTAGTAAGGCTATCGTAAGTGTATAGTAAGACTATAGTAGGTGTATAAAAAGACTATCGTAAGTGTATAGTAAGACAAATATAAGTGTATAGTAAGACTACAGTAAGTGTATAGTAAGACTTTAGTAAGTGTATAGTAAGACTATAGTAAATGTGTAGTAAGACTATCGTAAGTGTATAGTAAGACTATCATAATTGTATAGTAAGACTATAGTAAGTGTATACTCAGACTTAGGCTTACTATATACTTACTGTACTTACTATAGTCACTATAGTAATTTTATAGAAACACTATAGTAACTGTATAGTACAACTACAGTAATTATAGTAAGACTATAGTAAGGCTATAGAAAGTACTACCGTTTTGCTGCAATTGGCTGCCAAATTTGAGTCGTTGTAGATTAGTCAACAAAAACTGTGATATCTCATGAATGATTGGGTCTATTGTCACCAAACTTGGTAAATATCTGCACACTCGACTTCTGCTAAAACTGAATCATTCGTCGAGTCATTGCACGTGCTTGGACCCCGTTTATTGAAGCATGCAGCTATATTTTTCATTGAAATTGTTTAAAATGTATATATTTTTTGCATTTTTTTGGTAACGTATAAAATGTAACTCAGTACTTTTTACTCAGAGTACATTTGCAACAAAATACTTTTTACTTTTACTTAAGTACATTTTTACACAAGTACTTTTACTTTTACTTGAGTAAAAGTTTGTCAAAGTAACAGTACTTTTACTTGAGCATGTCATACCAAAGAAACTTGTGCAGTCCACATATTTGCTGCTGTGCACACACTTGTCACATTCTGAAGTTTTGAAGTCAAGGTTTCTTTCATGGCAGCAAATTCTCTCTCAATACACTGGACTCGTGTCTTTTTGCTCATAGTTCTTTTGCCACCATTGATTCCCTCTACAGCTTGTTTGAATGAAGGCTGCTCAACCAAAGAGAAAGACTGAATATCATCAATCACAAAATCAAATGCAGTCTATTGAATGCAGTTTGAGATGCACAGTGTCCAAGTTCAAGTTTTGTTTTTTTGAAGGGAGGATGCAAAGCCTCTTTGACCTTGTTCAGATGTGCTGGGCTGCTGACTCATCTCAGAATGACTGGTGTCTTTTGTGGTCAGAAGTGAGCGATTTGGATGCTTCCTCTGAGAAACACAAAACACAATGTAAAAATCATTGTGCATTTTTTCAAATCCCCTAATCTTTCAAAATCAAATGTCCAGGTGATACACATACCTTAAAATTCAATGTTTCACTTTATAACACTTAATGCTAGATTATAAAAGGCATGGCTATTTTAATTTTTCGGTAAAAGCCGTGTTTTCGTGGGGCTATATTCCCTGGCGGAGGTGTACATTGTCTTCCTTGCAACTCTGTGTTGGATCAATGAAATAAAGTTACTCTGACAAAAAAACAGACGTTATATTCGCTGTGATCGATTATTTATTTGAGTACATTTCACGTCTCTACATATATATACACCAGTAATCATGCATGTTATGAGCCCAATACAGGCCCAGTACACAAGATTCACAAGCCACACATATTTATTCACTGCATAACTAGCTGTCAATCACAGATGAACTCTAAATAAAGTGATTACTGTCTGTTTAGTCATATTGTTTAATCGCTGTTGCTGGAATGTAAAAACTTAAGTGGTGAAATGCCAGCATCACCAGACAATTTCCCCCAACACATCAAGAACAAAGACAGATGCCCAGTTTGTCTAAAGTAACTTTAAAACGCTAAAGTCTGACTAGTTGAACTATTTTAATAATCACTTAAAAACACTATACCTTCCAATCCGTTCTGCTGCCGTAGTCTCTCCATTGGTGCCGATAATTGTTTTCAGTGAAACTTAATCACCATGGCAACGAGTCGCGCTGGCGTGAGGCGCTCAAATCCATAAAAAGTGGGAGGAGCAGAGAGAGAAGCCGAAGACATATGAAGCTAAACGGATGTTTTTCGAGCGTGAGAAATCAGATGTCAGGTGTGAGAGTGTGTGAAGTCAGACGTTTGCGTGAGTCTCACGCTCAATGCGTGAGAGTTGGTAGCCCTGATCAATAGATCAATACAGTAGATTGCCTCAGCACTAGTGCGGATCATGTTCACACCACAAATGAACCAATAAGCTTACTTGATTGGAATTGGACCGAGACCACCTAAAGGCTTTGATTGTTTATGTGTAAACCGAAGATCAATTTCTGTGTTCACATAAGCAAGCCAAATTGAAGGGGGAAAAGCTCCAGATTCCAAAACACCAACGCTCAAAACGAACAAGGTGTGAAACTTAGAAATAAAGAGCAATCGCATATGAGAAACAGAAAAACAAAAACATCCTTTTATTTACTTTTTTCCTTTTTTTCTCTTTTTTTCCCGTTTTCTCTTTTTCCTTTTTTCTTCTTTTACTAATAGTAGCAGTAACATCAGCAGAGTTTCAGCATGAGAGAGACTCTTAGATAAGCACAGTGGATGTGGTTAGTGAGTAACTAAAATAGGCCTAAATTATAAGATTGTTATAGACTGATACGCTTGCAATGCGACCATACAAATGTTTCTTGAGAAATGTATTGTTTTTAATGTTTGGAGATGGGTGATTTTGGTGTTAGAGCAGCAGTGTATAGTTTTTCGATTAGCAATGTGTGTGTGTATGTGTGTGTGTGCGTGTGCTGGTTTGCTCACATTCTCTCGGTCTGGAGCAGGTTGAGGACGTTGCTCTGGGTGGAGGGGGTGATCTCGATTCAGAGGCTGGTCAGCAAGTGAACCAGAGAACGGCTTCCTGGGAGGTTAGAGCTCCCCCCGATGTACAGCCACTTCCCCAACATCTGTCTCACACACACACACAAACACATACACACACACACACACCGGGCACAGTTTGTGTCAAAGTTTCTCAAAGTTGGAGTCCGGATCGCTGCAGGGGTCACTTGATATGCTCATGTGCTTACAACCTTTATTTACATTGGGCTGAAATACACTATAATTTCTATGCAATACATAATATTCTATATAATCTGTAATTTGACACGTAAAATGTACTCATTCAGCATAACAACTCCTTTGTTAAATTCTTTAATGTAGCATAATAATGAAAATCCACAAAAATGAGGCGTGTGGTTTCTCATCGACAGGATCATTTAAAGAAAAAAAAAGGATGAAGTAAGGAAATGAGCAAAGAAGAAAGCAAAAAAGAAAAAGAAGAACAATATGAAGGAACAAAAGGAGCAGAACACAGGATAGATAGATAGATAGATAGATAGATAGATAGATAGATAGATAGATAGATAGATAGAGCTGACCTTTCAGAATAGAGTTCCTCTGCAGTTTAACAGAATGCAAAAAGCAGGAAAACTTTTAGTTAACGAGATCTGGAGAATATTGATGCTACCAAGGAAACTTCTCTTGAATTACAGTTGCTGTCATTGGGCCTCTGGAAGGGCATGTTAGAAACAAGTCCCATGGGTAACTTTAAGCTAAATGCTGTGGAGTAAAAAGTACAATATTGCACCAAAAACAGCAGAGAAGCAGTACAAATAAGAATAAACAGCTAATATCTAAAGAAATTAAAGAATCTTGTAGTTGCGCAATTACAAGATTCTTTAAGTTTCTGTAATGTTCCCTCCAGAAACTTTCCCTGCAGATTCCCTTTTAGTTATATTTATAAAACCTTTACAGAATCTCTGGGGAACATTCTTTAAATATTCCCAGGAATGTTTTTTCAACGGTCTAGATTAGTTTAACCTTCTGGAAAACCTTTTGCCAAAAGAGACATTAGGTAAACTCTCTCAGGAAACCTTTCAGGAACATTCATTTAAACATTCCCAGATCATTTCTGGAACCAAAAAATAGGAGCTGGACCTGCTGATTGTTATACAAGATGACATGCTGGTGATCGTGCCTTCAGTTCCAGTCACATTCTGCTCTGACTTTGTCATAGCTTCCAGCACAGATGCAGAATGAAGGCGTCACGCACATACCTCTTGCGTGCTGATTTGTTTTGGTTTTGTTAGCACGTCACAGTCGCTCAGGAGAGCAGAACATCCCAGCGACAGAAGACTCAGCAGGGCAACGACAGCAGCGCTCCTCATCTTGTTGTTTCTTATCCTCTGCTGCTGTATCTCTTGTTCATGGATCTAAGCTCGTGTTTAGTCTGAGGTTGGTCTGTTCACTTAATGTCATTATCTGGTCTGGCCAGCTTATATTTGTTGTTTTCAGAGCTGATGTAAGACTTTGAGTTGAGTTGAGTCAGACTTTGACCTCTGCAGGAATGGATGGAATCTTAATCACAAAGGAGCTTTTACAGCTACTGTACACTATTACATCCATCAGTTGAGAGTAACTACATTTAATCAAGTACAGACCTGAAGTACAAATTTGAGGCACTGAGTATTTCCATTTTAAAGGACCATACCAGACCAGTTGTGTATGTTTGAGCCTAATACATCCAATGTTCACACACATAACGTTACTGACAATCATTTCCCAAAGCATACTACTGGAATGGTAGATTAAAAAAATGTTTTCCTACCTTCCAGACTGGCATTGATTTAAGTTCATTCTGGTACACTATTAAAATTAACTGTTGATACTTGAAACATTCTTGGGATAGGTGATCCATCATCACGAACAAGACGTATATTCAGGTTTTTTTAAATTTTTATTTTTAGAAGTTATGTAATTTTAGCGTTTAAGCACAATAAAAATCATGGAGTGAATGTATGTCTCCACCAGAGAATATAGCCCCAAAATAAGACCTGCTTTTATCGAAAAATTTAAACAACATTGACTTCATAAGGCTGTGTAACTATTAGCAGGCGAAGCAGCAATTTTTAAGGTGGGTGTATCGCTTGAATATTTGATTTTGAAAGATTAAGAGATTTTGCAAAATATCAGGAAAGCTGAAATACGGTTTTATCCTTTGAGAAATGATTGTCAGTAATGTAACATGTATGAAAATTGAATATATTAGGCTCAAACATGTACGATCACCAGTATGGTCCTTTAAGAAACTTTGTACTTTTACTCAGTCCACTACATATCTACTGCAATTACTTACTCTGCAGATTTAAGATTTACATTCAAACTAACAGATGCAAATGCAGACAAACACGTTCTTCCTTTCCTTATTTTCTTCTTTCCTTCAGTTCTTTCCTTCTTTCCTACTTCAACTGATCTGAAAATGGAAATACTTAAAACTGGAGATGCTGTGGATAACTTTTACTTTTGATAGTTAAGGACCATACTGGTGATTTTGCAGGTTTGAGCTCTCTAAATACAACCTGCAATTTTTTTCTACCTTCCAGACTGCCATTGGTTTTAGTTCATTCCAGTCTGCTATAAAAATCAACTTCTAGAGACTTGAAACATGTTTGAGATGAGTAATCCATCACAGCGAACAAGACATCTATTACATTTTTTGTCAGAGTACTGTAATTTTAGTGTTTTAAGACAGACAAAAAGGTATGTCTCTGCAAGGGAATAGAGTCCCAGGAGAAAACTGCTTTTACCAAAAAATTATAACAGCTGTGCCTTCTACAATAGAAGGTGAAACATTGAGTTTTAAGTGGGCGTATCATCTGAACATTTGATTTTGAAAGATTATTTGGCAAAACAGCACGTTAACTAAAATCCAAACTTATGTTTTGGAAAATGGTTGGAAGTAACATAACTTGTATGCTGGTAGTATTTATGGGGCTCAAACTTGCAAAATCACAGATATGGTCCTTTAAGAACATTTTACAGCTAATTTTTGTTTACTCTTACTTAAGAGAACTGACACATCTGAGAACTACTTCCACTCATTTAAACATTCTTTTTCTCATTCTTTTTTTTTTTTTTTANTTTTTTTTTTTTTTTTTTTTGTCTTCTACATTTTCTGGTGTATTGCCCAGATGTAGGAATTAATAATGAATAAGTGATGAGTGAGGTTGTGTAAAATGACATGTTGCGTGCATTCATCAAATATTGAAAGCGACAGATCCTACAACAGCTAAAACTGAGTATTTCTGGTCCATGTCTCCCTCTTTGCTATAGCCAGCTGTACGTGTTCCTCCCTCACTGTATTTTACAATCTAACTCTGAATCCAGTTTTTTTTTTAAGAGTAATATCGATATTGGCCTCAAAAATCCAGTTTCAGTTGGAGTTTATTGCAAACAGGAGTTGTTTGTCTGTTGTCTTGTGATCATTATAAATGTGCATGTTGTTTTGTACACAGCAGATAATTGATATTTGTGGTGTGAGATGGGCTGTGGATCAATGACAGTTGTGCATTTTCTTGCTGATTGTGATGGAGAAGGTTTTAGTGTGCACGTGCTCAGCTAAAATATCGACATCACGTTGCATGTTAGCAGGTAAAGGTTAAAGATAAGCAATTTGTTTGGAAGAGAGTGAGCAGTCAAAGGCAAAAAAAAAAAAAGNAAAAAAAAAAAAAGTCAAATTCACAATTTGTAAGATAAACTGTCACTTTCAAAAAGTATCATGGTGCTTTGCTGTAATTTGTTTTTAATTTGATGTACTTTTTCTGTCTGTATGTTGGCATGTGGTCAAACACTTTGAGACGCTGTTGGTGCTCTGCTGGTGAGAAATGCTGCTCGGATGCATCAGTCTGGTTCTGTCTGGCTGATGATGCCAATGTACTTCATCATTCTAGTACATAATTTTTATGTTTAGATTACTACCATCTTTTCTGTTTTTGTGCAGTTACCTGACAAGCTGTTGATCATCTTCGTTTTGACTGTAAGAAGTGTATTTCTAAGTAAATCAATACTATTTTCCACACCAATATGACACCTCATGTCAAAAGAGACTTTTAAGAATAGCAATATTTGCTTTTGACAATAAAGGGCTGTGACACTAATGTTTTAAATTTGAAGTGCTGTGAAAAAAAGCTTTTACGTAACTCAGATGTTACCAAATTAAAATTTTGGAGCTCATTTGAACTTTGTCCTGACCTGCTGATAACCTCAGCGTATTCTGTTTCGATCCTGGCACAAATGTTATTGACAGTTGCTGTTTTCATGTTTTGTATCCTGCTTGTATATGAACTAATACCAAAATAAATAAATAAATAAAAATCTAGTCTTCCTTGAATTGGTAAAGAGCATCTTTTTTTTTTTTTGCACAGAACCCATTTTTTCAGCAGCTTTGACTGCTAATATACTAAGCATAATACTTATCCTTTCAAATACAAAACCAACATTACTAAGACACATTACTTAATTGGATTTTGTTACATTCTTTTTGTTCTCAATACTAGTATTCTCAATACTAGAATAACCCATTATTGATGTTTGCAAAAGAGTAACACGACTCATTTTGGTAAAATAACACCAGAGTCTTTCATTAAAAAACACAACAAAAAATTCTATCAAAAGTGTTGGGTTTTTTTTTTATTAATTCAAACAAACTGACAACTTTCTATCTTTCTACAGATGTTTTCATACAGGACAAGACCAAATGAAACACAAAAATAGTAAAGGATCAAAATCTGCTGATAATACAGTGATCTAATGTGACAGCAGAGTCGGGGTAGAGGAAAGATTGATGTCCTTTGACGTAAGCCGGAATGAAAAGATGGAGAAAAAAAAAGAGCCATCCCTCCACAGCCGCCTCCTCTGCTCCATCCACTCTCCTTCTGAAGGAATGGCGAAGAAAAACAACAGTGGGATGGAAGAAAATGAAGATTGATGGAGAAATGATGACCAGACCCATCGATCATTTTCTGACTTCCTGGTTTTGGTGGTCTACACTCATCTTCTCCCTTTCTATCATTCTCATCTTGGTGGAGAGGCATGTGGGAATGGAGACAGATGGGCGGCGTGAGGAATAACGAGAGATGTTTATCACTCCATGGCCTCCTGGTTCTCTTGGTCTGCGCTGATTTCCTCGCTGGCCTCTTTGCCCTCCTTGCTCCTCTTGCTCTTCTTGTGTTTGTGCCTCCGGTGGCTGTCGCCCTCCTCGCTGTCGTGTCTCCTCCGGCTGCTGCTGCTAATGGGGAGATAAAAACAAAAGGCATGAGAAGGNTCGCTGTCGTGTCTCCTCCGGCTGCTGCTGCTAATGGGGAGATAAAAACAAAAGGCATGAGAAGGTGATAGAGGAAAAGTAAAGAGAGGGAGGAGGAGAAATGAGACAAGACGAATGGGCAAGGACACGAATAGGAGATGGAGGGTGAGAGACAGTGAGAAAGAGAAACTAAGACAACATGTTGATATATTGTTGGTTCAGAAATAGAAATTGTGTGTGTGTGTGTGTGTGTGTGTGTATATACCCGCGGGAGGACTTGTGGCGTCCCTCCTCTTTCTCCCGGTGTCGTCTCTCTCTGTGTCTTTCCTCTTTCTCTCGACTCGACCTGTCACGATGACGCTCCCCATAACCACGCTCTGGGTAGTCACGGTAGCGATACCGCTCCTCGTCGCTATGGCAACAAGTAAAAGGAAAAGAGCTTTTTATGGTTATGTTTGCAAGCACACCCAACCAACCAGATAAGAGTAAATATATTGCACATTATTCACCTTCCTGTGACTTTCAGTGAGATTTAGGAAATTTCAGGGTGTAACAGCTGAACGCTGGTCCTTTAACGTACGTGCATACATACATACATACATACATACATACATGCATGCATGCATGCATGCATGCATGCATAATGCATCACTCTCACCTGTTGTAGCTCATGGCTGAAGGGCTGTGCTCCCTCTCTCTCTCCCGTTCGTGTGTCCTCTCTCTCGGCCTTTCTCTGTCCTTCTCCCTCTTGTCGTCTCGGCGGGAATAGTAGTCCCAGGGTTTAGAGTTGTCCATCATTGGTGGCCAAGGAGGTGGCACACCGCCGGCTATGGGTGGCGGGTACGCACCTGAAGACGAAAAGAGATCAGGAGCCTGTTTAGTTGTGATTTTTTTCCTCATACTTACCACAAAGCTGCATCTCATCTGTTGGTAAAGAACTAAACTAGTTGTGAAATTTGTTGGGATGAAGGGATTAGAGAACTTTTGTTTTAGAGCTGCCTACCTTGAGGGAATGGGTACGGCGGGACAGAGCGTCCATCATATCCCCCAGGATGGCCGCTACCAAAACACAAAAGAGCTAATTAAAGCAGCAATACAAAGACTCTCTCTCTCTGTGTGTGTGTGTGTGTGTGTGTGTGTGACTTGTTGGCTGTGATGGATTTCCTATCTTAAGCATGTTTTAAGTCCCCACGAGTTCATTTTTATCACATACTGGAATTAATTGATATCAAAAGCAGTGTGGAAGAAGGAAAAAGAATTCTAAAATGTAGTGAAAATATTTGTCAGTAATGTAACGTGCTTGCGAGTTGTATTTATTGGGCTCAAATACACAAAAATCACTTTTATGGTCCTTTAAAGGGGGTCAGAATTGCATCTCTTTTGCAGATTCTTTGCATTTAATGACCTTTAAATTCATTCAGTTGCACTCCCTCTAATTAAATGGAAATAATTGTTTTTGTTCCGTCATTAATTCAAATTCATTGTAATAGTAGATTTTAAAATTTTCAGTGACCTCAGCCCCAGCTTGTGTGTTACCTGTCCATAGTGGGAATAATAGAAGGCGGGGGTCCACTGGGTGGGGGAGGAAATCCAGGTGGAGGGACAGTAATGGGCAACCCTGAAAGGGAGTAAGAGGGAATATATTGAAAGGAACTAAAATATTTCATATTTAATAACAACACAATAGAAATATGCAAATACAATATGTAGCAAGAGAGGAAACAGTTGCATAAATTAAAGGACCATACCGGCGATCGTGGATGTTTGAGCTTAATATCTTCAGTATTCATATATGTAAGGTTACTGACAATCATTTCCCAAAGCAAAGCATTTCCCACTGCTGGAACAGTGAATTAAATTTTTTTTCCTATCTTCAGGACTGCCATTGGTTTCTGGTACACTATTAAAATCAACTTGTTGATACTTGAAATGTTCTTGGGATAGGTAATCCATCATCGCGAACAAGACATGTATTCAGGTTTTTTTGAAGTTGCGTAATTTTAGCATTTAATCACAATAAAAAGCACGGAGTGAATGTATGTCTCCACCAGGAAACACAGTCCCAAAAGAAGACCTGCGTTTGTTGAAAAATTTAAATGACCATGACTTCATAAGGCTGTGTAACTATTAGCAGGCGAAACATTGATTTTTAAAGTGGATGTATCGCTTGAATATTTGATTTTGAAAGATTAAGAGATTTTGCAAAATATCAGGAAAGATGAAATACGGTTTTATCTTTTGGAAACTGATTTTCAGTAACGTAACATGTATGAAAATTGAATATATTAGGCTCAAACATGCAAAAATGGCCAGTATGGTCCTTTAAGCCCAGTAAATACTGTTGAACATGTTACATTACTGACAACCATTTTCCAAAACATAAAATCATATTTTTATTTCTGCCAAATCTCCTAATCTTTCAAAATCAAATGTTTCGGTCATACACCCACCTTAAAATTCAATGTTTCGCCCACGAACACATACGTGCAAAGGTAGAAGGGATGGCCGCTTTTAATTTCTTGGTAAAAGTCATCTTCTGTAATGACATTTGGTTTGCTGTTATGGATTAATTCTCTCAAGCACGTTTCAAGTCTCTACAAGTCAATTCTAATATTGTATTGGAATCCACTGAAAAAAACTGGTAATCAGGAAGGTAGGAAAAACTATTCTAAAATGTACCGCTCTTGTAATATGTCTTGGAAAGTGATTGGGAGAAATGTAACTTGCAAAATCACCAGTGTGTTCCTTTAAAGTTAAAACACTGGCTTTTTTTTTTTTTTTTTTTTTTTTTTGCGGTCCCGAGGGGAAGAAAGTAGGCATCTTAACTGGTGTGGGTTCAGCGTCTGACGTGGAGTGTTCAGAAATCACCTGAACAGCAACACACAGCAGATTTCATCCAAATTTACATTCTGCATTTTCAGTGACTGATCGATTCCTCTGCTATTACACACACACACACACACACACACACACACACACACACACACACACACACACACACACACAGCTCAAATCATCTGACGACTTCTGCAAATGATAAACAGCTCTTTGGTTTTGTGTTTTTGCATCATAATTCTGTGTCCACTCTGCTTGGATGTTACCTGGATATTGTTGCCCTCCAGGTTGTGTCTGCGTCGCCCTTCCACCCTGCTGATGGTGGCTGTCTGTCCACCAATCACGTCTATAGTGCCGCTCAACTTCCTGAGAACAATGAAGGAAATTATTTGGACTCTGTCTACCTATGGGAGTACGTCTTATGAAGTAAGTGTGTAACAGCCTGGTCATACACTTGTGCAGAGTGCACGCTTTGACAAAGACAAGCGTTTGACAACATTTATAGCAACATTGAGGTTAGCCGATGTGATTCAACCCTCAGACTGTGCGCAGCAAAAACAGACATTTTAGTGGGTTTATGTGAGGTTTGAGACCTTTTTAACATGTAAAACTGGGCTCTATATTTCAGCTTCAAAAACGAGCAATGCGTATCATAAATTGTGTAAATAGAAATCATCCATCTTTTTCAGTCTGGCATGCTCACCATTTATCAAGAATCCTTCCCCCATCTTTTCAAGAACTCTATTCCTTTAATCCTCAATTACATAATTATTCTACTCGTACTCAATGTAAACTCAAGCCTCCTGCTTGTCGAACAGCTCAGTTACAANCATAATTATTCTACTCGTACTCAATGTAAACTCAAGCCTCCTGCTTGTCGAACAGCTCAGTTACAATGTGGTTACATATACAGAAGTTCAATCTTACGGAATGTCCTGCCCTCTAATTTCAGTAATTTGGCTCCTCTACACTTAAAGAAAGCTGTAAAGGGATTGTTTCGTTCTCAGCAGTGTTATCCATATTGATTTTTACTCTGATTTCTTTTTTTCATGTATGTTGCCTTCAGGGTCTGATATTTTGCTGGAGTTGCTCCTAGAAATTTTAAATGTTCTTTTTCTTTTTCTGGTTTTCTTTTTCAAACTGTCATGAATTAAACGGTGGCATGTATGTTCCGGTGAACTGCCTTGTATAAACCCCTTAATGAATTTTTGCAGTTTGCCTTCACATTTCCTTTTTTTATGTAATCTTGTATTTTTCTTCTGGTATATGTGAAAACAAATTAAAAAAATATATTTAAAAAATTACAAAATTAAAAAAATACAAAACTCTACAACGATGAATACCTAATCTGCCCAATCACTACATAATTACATTCGGGTGGCTCGACTAACTCCAGAGGAGTTTAATACATACTTCATCGCCTTTATTATCATTGTACTAAGCAATACAACGAGATTAGGAGCACTACTCCAGCATGGTGCACACCATAAATACATTAAAGAAAAAAACAAAAAACAAAAAAACAAGTCACATCAGGTTAAAGTGCAGGTAAAAAGTGACACAGTATTCAAAGTGCATAGTGCGTAGCATAACACTGTACTAGAAATTATCATTGTTTGTTGAGGGTGATTATTGCATTTGGAAAGAAACTGTTTGTAAATCTGGTAGTTCTGGATTTGATGGATCTATAATGTCTGCCAGAAGGTAACAGTTCAAACAGATGATGACCGGGGTGAGAATAGTCCTTAATGATGTTTTTGGCTCTGGAAAGGATGCGACTGTTAGCAATGTCTGTTAGGGAGGGGAGGGGACAGCCGATGATTAATTCTGCAGTCTTTGTGATTCTCTGGATAGCCTTTTTGTCTGTTGCTGATCATCAGGATGCTCTCACTCAAGTTGTTCTTCCTGAGTATCCTCAGGAAGTGTAAGCGCTGCTGGGCTTTTCTGATGATTGCTGTGGTGTTTATGGACCATGAGAGGCTGTCTGTGATGTGTATGCCAAGGAATTTGAGTGACTGTACTCTCTCCACACACTCTCCATTGATGAAAAGTGGTCGGAGGTTAGTGTTGTGTTTCCTGAAATCTATTATGAGTTCTTTTGTTTTTGTGGTGTTCAGTGTCNGGAGGTTAGTGTTGTGTTTCCTGAAATCTATTATGAGTTCTTTTGTTTTTGTGGTGTTCAGTGTCAGATTGTTTACTGAACACCACTCCGACAGTTTCTGCACCTCCTGCCTGTACTCCATACTCCAATTATGTATCCGCTAAATCATTTTATTTCCAAAGCTCAGTCAACAAATGTATGAGATATGCACAGCTGCGGCTTCAAGAAATATTTATCAAAAAAAAAAAAGCATCTTAGAGCCTTTGGAAGTATGATGATCAAGAAAAACACAAACTGCTTATAACAACAACCATGTCCACTTACGTATAATAGGACACGTCCGATGGAGGCGGGCCACTCCACTGAGGGGGAGAGATCCTACCATTTTGAAACAAAGGACAGAGGTAAAGGACATAACAGTACACCGTCTCTCACACACACACACACACACACACACACACACACAGCCACACACGGGATGGTGGCCTATTTCAGCTTTTGTACGTGCATTTAAAATCTATTACTTTTGCATCATTTCATTTTTTTGCTTTACAGCTTTCCACAAAATAATATTTTGTGCACATCTCCAAATTTCCCTGTCAAATGAACAGCCGCTACATCCACTCCTCCCTCACCCTCACACACACATTACTGTTTGATCCAAAGACAAGTAGCTGAACTCCTTAATGATGACAACAGCATGTTTGCTGAATTCCCAAACATCTAATGAAATGAAATCAAAGTGTTTTACCTGGTGACCTGGCTGGTGGCAGACTTGTACAGGCTGACTGGAGATGTGAAGTCTGGTTTGGAGGTGTGGACAGTCAGACTGCATATGTCCTTCTCGTTGCCCGTCCTGCCTTGCTGAACCTAAAAAACAATTAAAAATAAATAAATAAATAAAAAATCCACTACTGATATACTGGCCTTCTAAATGTGCAGAATAAAGCACGCATGCCTCTTATTGTAACAGGTGCGATAATGAGGACAATTTTGTATTACCATCTGTCTATTTTTTTTATATAAACCCTGTCTACTAACTGTTAAAGGACCATACTGGTGATTTTGCATAACTACCCACATACATGTTAAATTACTGACAATTTCCAAACATAAAATCACATTTTACTTTCCCCTTTATTTTGCCAAATCCCCAAATCTTTCAAAATCAAATGTTCAAGTGATTCACCCACCGTAAAATTTCAGTGTTCCACCTGTACATCCGAATGTAGAAGGAATGATCGTTTTTAATTTCTCAGTAAAAGCAGTCTTCTTCTGAGACTACATTCCCTGGCAGAGACATTCATTTTCTTCCATGTTGGATCGGTTAAATGAAGTTGCTTCGACAAAAAGTATAATAGACATTGTGTTCGCTGTGATGGATTACTTATCTCAAGCAGTTTTCAAATTGATTTTATAGCAAACTGGAATGAACTGAAACCAACAGCAGTCTGGAAGGTAAGAAAAACAATTCTAAAGTTTACCACTCCATTAGTATGTTTTGGAAAATGGTTGTCAGTAACATAACGTGCATGTGGGCTGCATATATTGAGCTCAAAAGAGCAAAACCACTAGTATGGTCCTTTAACAGAAATGGATGATAACAGAGATGGAGGGAGGACAGGACTTAATTCAAGTTATGAAACTGCAAACTTTAGAAAAAGCCACTGAAACGTTCAGGATGTTGGAAGACAGAAGGCAAGAATGAATTGCGGACAGATGTTTGTCTTACAGTGATCTTGCTGGTCGCTGAGCCGACAGTGGAAACCTCCAGGCCCATCCGCAGCCGCTTCTGTTTCTCACAATAAGCCTTCCATGTGTCCTCGTTGAAGCCATAGTTAAAGTAATCTGACAGGTCCGCTCCTACACACACACACACACACACACACACACACACACACAGTCAAACACATTCTGCGTATGACATGCAGTTATCAACCATATAAAACAAACAGCAAAGTCACAAAAATCACACATCACACTTTATCACTTTCTCTCTCTCTCTCTCTCACACACACACACACACACACACACCTGGCTTCCTCCAGGGTTTCTCCTCAAAGGACTCCATGTCCACTTCCAGAACTGGGACCCCATTGATGTTTCCAGGAGCATCCAGATCCACTCCCTTCAGCTTGGTGGCTACTGGAAATAAACATATCTCAGTGGGTGGGTGTATTATCTGTTCTCCTCCCTAAATTTATAGAACATTTATGCTGTGGCTGTTTTGAGCAGAATGCAGGAAACAGTATATAACAGTTTTATGGTTAAAAAAAAAAAAAAAANTAAAAAAAAAAAAAAAAGTCAGCAGAAAGTTAGCAGCAACTAGTTGAAGGCTAGCGTGATACCTTGTCCATAAGGTCTTGAGCCTGTTGTCTTTATGTTGAGGTTGACAGGTGGAGCTCCATAAGGTCTGGGAGAAAAAAAAACAATGAAGAGAATTATAGAAAATTGTCACATATAGGTATATACCATATGTGTGCCAGAAAACACCACACAAAAGTAAAAGAACTGCAGTCAGCTTGGTGGCAAAAAAAGGTTAAGATGGCAAAATCATGGCCAGTCGGTGTCCACCAGCCATTTTCTTTTATATGTTGCCAGCACTCTTTCTGACAAGTGGATAACACACATGCTAAAGGAGCATACCAGTGATTTTGCATGATTGAGACCAATATATACAACCCGCATACACGTTACATAATTGTCAACCATTTTCCAACACATACCACAGGAGCGGTAAGTATTTGAATTGTTTTTGCTACCTTCCAGGCTGCATTGGTTTTAGTTCATTCCAGTGCATTGTTAAAATTAAAATCAATTTCTAGAGGCTTGAAACGAATCATCACAGTGAACACGTCTATTACTTTTTTGTCAAAGTAACTCAATTTAACCGATCCGACATGGAAGAAACCTTACGTTTCCGCCAGGGAATATAGTTCTAGGAGAAGACAGCTTTTACAGAGAAATTAAAGCAACCGTCGCTTCTACAGTAAAGCAGGGAAACATTGAAAGATTAGCGGATTTGGCAAAATAACATGAAAACTAAAACAAGGTTTTATGTAAAAGTGGTTGTTAGTAACGTAATGTGTACGCTGCTAGTATTTATGGGGCTCGAACTTGCAAAATCACAGATATGGTCCTTTAAAAGTGCCAAAATAAGCTTATATTGTTCATATAAATTTTAAGCTATGATTTATGTTGTAGTCACTATAAAACTGGTACAAAATAGAACCATTTCCAAGGTTAATGACTAATCATTAAAATTAGCTGAATAATTATAATTGGATTATGCAGAAACAGTTTCCTCTGTTTGTTATTAAAGATAAAATATGTCTAATATAACAAAGAACACCATATTTCTTGCTGTTTACGCTTAGCTTCAGAAATATTTAAGCTATAAATGAAAAGTTATTTACAAAACTACATCTGAAATGAAACCTACGTGTATTGTGGTGCTCCGGTTTTTATGTCTCCAATGGTGACACGAACATCATCATCGTCGTCATCGCTGTCGCTGTCACTATCATCATCCTCACCTGCAGCTTCACCAGCAGGCTGACAACAAAATGATCGGGGGGG